>JAJOZX010017421.1:0-48353 GCA_023014485.1 Bathynomus jamesi | reverse complement strand
TATAAGTATGAGAACACAGAAGCAAAATTCATAAACAGTTTGTGTATTTATAAACTGCTGTATATGCAGCAGTTGGTCTAGCTGTTTGAAAGTTCCTTAAAAGACAAATGCCCAATCAAGTAAAACTGGAAAACCCCACAAATGAGTGATAGCAGGCTACATATGATATTGTACATTTCTCATGATAATTTTATATGACATAGGGGAACTAGCTTGTAAATTTTTTATTAATCTAAATGCTATACTAAGCACAATGTTTTAATGACTCCTGGAAATTTCTTAATCTATTAATAAATGGAATTCCATGCTCCAATTTAGTTTTTTCTACAAAAAATTACCAGAAATTTCAGAATTTTCATACATGGGAAGTGTTTTTATAATAAGTTTATCCCTAGTTCTGGTAAAAAAGGGTAATGAATTCCAGTTTGGGTGCTAACTATATGATGCATGAAAAGGAATTAACAAATCTATTTCTCATATAAAATTCCTATTGGGCCTGAGCACATTATACACAAGCAACATCTATGGTATCAGGGTAGTAAGTTTTACTTTGGTAAATCGGGTTCCTTTTCAAGTAAGATATGGTTGCTAGAGCAACTTGGTTTTGGTTTTTCTGCCACCCTCCTTTCCAGATCTGTTATAGCTTTTTCTATCATATCTATTGCTGCATCTATTCCTGAAAAAGATGGAAGTCAGCATGATGGTATCTAATTTTACTAATTTTAAAAAACCTATAAAATATAATGCCAACTTTTAAAATTTAAAATATTACTTCAAAACTGATGCTGTACAGTTACTATAGCTAAAACTATGATATCACCAAACTTGGAGACTCCGCAAGACTCTAATAGTGCAAAATCTGTATATAAGCCCTTGTGATACTTGTTTTTTGAAAAATGGTTATATTTAAAATTTCAAAATTCTTGCCAAATGAAAAAGTAAACTTACACTTAAAATTTAAAATACTGTATGTTAATTTCATTCAACACTTTTAATTTCATAATTCATCCTAAAACAATTTATTTTTTACTAAATATACAACTGATCATTTTATTTAAAACTACGTAAAATAATCAAACTACTTTTGTAAATGTTTATTATTATTAGTCTCTATTGTTTTTTGTTTCTATATCTATCTTGCATGATTGATGGCACAGGAGTAATGGATAATTAATAATGATTACTCATGGTTGTAATTCAATTACAGCTACACTTGTGTTACAAAAGATGACAAATTGACAATAATACTTTTCAATTGACTTGGCAGTGATTATTTATTTAGTTTATGAGAGATTTTAAAAAATTCTTTAACTCATGATTACATAAGTTTAATTAGTTAAATTTAAGTGAAAATGTTTTGGGTGCAAGCCAATCATTTTATTTTTAGCTTTGTTTAAACTGTTCATTATCATACAATATATTCATTGTCAGTGGCGGTCCTAGCTTACATGACGCCCTGGGCGAACCTCACCTTCAGCGCCCCCCCCCCCCCCCCCTGTTCGCCAACACACACACATTCGAATCCCCCAAAATAAAGGACAGACATAACTCTTTCACAAAATAACTTTTATTGGACTAATTGTTGGAACTTCAGAACCAAAACAAAGACTCAAATTTCTGAATTTTACAAATCCTTCATCACGTAAATAGAATAACTCACTTAAGAGAATGTAATTATGATACTATGAACAGGAAAAATACAAATTAAATTGCACAACTGCCATAAATAAACTAGAGAATCAAATTTCTAAATTGTACAAATGCTCTATCACATAAATAGAATAAGACACTTAAGAGAGGGTAATTATTATGCTACACTTTGAACAAGAAACAAAATAAATTGCACCACAGCACAAACTGCCATCTAAAGCCTGACTCTTCTTACCTTCCTTGATGCAGTCATGAATTAAATCATCATATGAAATCTGCTCAGCAATTGTATGATTTATACTGATGATGGCCAGACCAGTAAGGCGTTCCTGTGACATAGTTGACCTCAGGTAGGATTTGATGAGCTTCAGCTTTGAAAAGCTCCTCTCTACTTCAGCAACAGTGACTGGAAGAGTAAGACCAATTCTGAGAGCAGTCCACAAATTTGGATATATTTCAGAGAGCTCCCTTTCATGGATAAATGTCAGCAGTTCAAGCAAGGATATGGTCTTTGATGGCAAGTCAGGCAAGTTCTTCAGCTCCTGTGCAAGCTCTCTGCCATCCAAGTCAGATTGTCCCTTAAAGTGTAGTGTAGTACTAAGGTTCACACATTGTTCTGTCAGCTCCTCAAATGTGAGATTTTGGAAATGTGTCAGCACTCCAAACTTCTCTCCCACAATTTCCAACGTGGAAAATCTTTCCTGAATGGCTGATGTTGCAGCATCAACCACTGCATTGAAAAATGTCACCTCCAGCTTCTTCAAAGCATCAATCAAGGGCTCATCAGATGCTTCATAGGAGAAGTGCCGCTTTGTGGACCTCAGCCGTTTTTGTTTTAACACAGCCTCCACATTCATTTGTTCACAGATATCTGTGGCTGCCATTTGTGCAGCCACAAAACCTGTTGCCCTGTAATTGCAGAGACCTCTCTCTGTTTTTTTTAGGAGATTTACTGCAACATCAACGTGCATGCTAGGAGACTGCATCTGCTTGCTCACATGCTGAATTTGGCACAACAGGTCATGCCACACCACTGAACAAATGGCGAAGCGGTATGACCCAACCTCCTCTGACAGAGATTGAGCCTCGACCTTTATTACAGAGTCTTTGGTGTGGTCCCTCACCTTGATCAGTGCATCTCTCACTGCAGCTGCCTGATATCTCAGGGGCTCCACACTCTTGATCTTGCTTTCCCACCTTGTATCAGACCACATCTTCAATGTGATGTTCACATGTTTTTTCAAAATGGCCCATCGTTGTGTGGAGGCTGAAAACAAGTTGTAAAGCTTCTGCAAGATGCCAAAGTAACTTGTGGCATAAATAGATCCCTTAGCAGCATCGGCCACAAGCAAATTCAGAGAATGAGCCCCACATGGAACAAACAGAGCTCTGGGATTAATTTCTAGGAGCCTGGATTGAACACCCTTGTTTTTTCCCCTCATGTTGGCCCCGTTGTCGTATGATTGTCCTCTACAGTCCATGAAAGGAACTTTTAGCTCCTCCAGTCTCTTCAGAATCAGAGATGCCAAATGTTGACCAGTGGACTCCTCTGCCTCCAAAAACCCCATGAAATGTTCCTTTATATGGGGCTTCCCTCCAGTGACACAACCCGAATCACAACTGACAACTGTTCAGTGTGGCTGATATCTGGAGTGCAATCTAGAATTATTGAAAAAAACTTTGATTGTTTGATGTCGCTCACCATTGCTGAAATGGTCTTGCTGCTCGACAAATCAATGAGTTCGTTTTGTATGTGGTGGCCGAGGTAGCTGGTGTGACTGGAGGTCCCTTTTTGGACACGGTTAATGTGCTCTTGCATTATAGGATCAAATTGTGCCATCAGTTCAACTTCTTTCAGAAAATTGCCATTTGATGGTGAGAACAATTTTTCTGTATGTCCCCTTAGTGCCAAATTCCTAACTGCCAGAGAATGCACAATAGCAGTGAGACGTGTCAGCACCGCTCTCCATCTCAACTTCTCAGCCTCCAGAAGTGCCATCTCCTGCTTGTCAATGGTCTCCCCCTTTCTCATCCTCACTGCCAGTTCTTTCCAGATTTTCATAGAATTTAGGTGTTCTGAACTGTTGTCATGTGATGTGAGCAATGAGCTTGCATGCTTCCAGTCCGAGAGTCCCAAACTTGTTAAATTTATTTTCCTCTTGGAAAATAATGTACAACAGAAACAGAAAAGGCTGTTGTTTTTTAAGGAATAGACCAACCAACTTCTGGTTATATTTTCCCCACTAACCAATGACTTCCTGAAGTATTGATGGTGGAAACTTCTTCCGTCACTGTTTTCTAGGGAATACAAAGTCAGATGGTACTTGACTTGGTCCCCTGGAAACCAGTTGTGTCCGAATTCTCTCAGTCAGAACTGAAGGCCAGTTAGCAGGGTCAGTGGACAGAGACTCATCCTCAGGAGGCGATTCTGCTCCAGGCATTTCTAATAGAAAGAACAAGAGCATTACTCATTAGTATACACACCTAAGTTAGATAACACATTATTCACAGCACTTTGTTATGGTGGTGGTGTTATGGAATTATGGTGGTGAAACACCACACATACCCAGTAACCCAGACCCAGTGATAATAACATTATAATTTATAACTGTTTGCAAAATGCTTTGCAGGGATGCACACACATACACATACACATACACCACCACGCACACAGACATATGTGCACACAAACTCACCTAAAGTCCTGCCGGGGAGAAGTAGAAGCAAATGGGTCTTCATCCTCAGGATCAGACTGCATTTGTGGAGACATATGTGAGGCTGAGGAGGTAGATGGCTCCTCAGCCTCAATAATGGCAGAAGTAGACGGCTTCTCATCCTGGCTAGTGGCAGAGGGTGTTCCAAAATATTTCAAAAGTGCCCCTGCAAATAGTAAAATAGAACATAACAGACCAATGCATGAATAGGCTAGTACAATTAATTTAACATGTTATTAAGCACAATTTATTAAACTTTTAGAATAGGAAACAAATGAATAATACAACCTCCTTGGTTAATGGCTAATTATATACATAATAGTACACTTCAAATGACTCAGAAAGCTATATCACAAAATAGCAGTGCAATATAGCAGTGAAGAGTAGATGACATAGCTCTATACCTTTATCTTTGCTCGTTTCTCCTCTTCTTCTTTCCTCTTTTTTCTAAACTGAGCACCTGATAGCTTTGACCTCTTCTTATCCATTTGCGGTTATTTGACAGACCTTAGTGGCTTAGTGTGAAGATTCGTTCTGTAATAAATAAATACATTTCACTATTTAACCAAACCCAGAAAAATAACATTACATATGTTAAAGTATGGGCCTTTATTCCCAATAATATTAATCTGGAAGCATTTTGCATTGTTTAGGTCTTTTATGGGAAGGTTTATGGAAAATGCAATAGATGGTTTTTTATTAATAAAAATATATTTATTGATCTTTTATTATTATTTATTTTATTTTTATTTATTTATTTATTTATTTTTCTTATTTTTATTTTTTTGCAGGCGCTCATGCCGCCCCTCCACAAATGCCACCCTGTGCGGCTGCCCATATTGCCCATATGAGGAACTGCCACTGTTCATTGTACAATGAAGTCTATAAACTGTGATTAAATAAAACCAACATCCATGCCCAATTCCACCCGAAATTGGTTGCAATGCAAATTGGCCACTAATTACGGTGTTATTCCACATAATATAATTGTCTTACTGTATTTTTTACTGTATATTTTAATGATAAAATTACTGTATGATATAGTATACCTATTTTAAATCATTTAAGATATAGATAAGATTCAGGATGATAAAAATACTTTTATATTATATTTATGTCAGATGACAAGATGTCAAATGAAAATCAAGCTTTTACTGTGGCTACTTGGAAATTTTTCAGAAAATTATTCTTTCATACCACAAGATTCATCATAAATTTTCATTAAACTAATGACCAGGTTTCACTTCATCCATCTGTGGTAGCTACATTACAGAAATGAATCTAAAAAAATAGATCATAATAGCTTGTTTACATTTTTTGGCAGATATTAATGAAGCAATTAAAACTAGAACTACCACACATCAGAAAAGTTCATTACTTTAAGATGGCACAGCAACACAATATAAAAACAGCTTCAACTTTCTCAATCTGTGTTATCATGACAGGATTTTGGTATTAAATGCAAATGGAATTTCTTTGCTACCAGCCATGGAAAGACAAAGGGGCAACTACAATATTATTATTGTAGTTGCCCCTTTGCCTTTGCCAAACAGAAAAAAAAAATGGTGCTTTCCTGTTAACGGGAATACCCAACTACCCACCACCAAACTGTTTGTTATGTATTTTTGCTCTCATCATTTTTGTTTAAACTAACGAAAATATCACAACTTAACCTAACCAATCATCAAGGGCGTACAGTTGACCTAACCAGGCATTCAGTTGACCTAACTGGGCATTGAATTAACCTAATAGGTTAATATAATGGAAAATGCCTGGTTAGGTCAACTGAATACCCAGTTAGGTCAACTGTACGCCTTTGATAATTGGTTAGGTTAAGTTGTGATATTTTCATTACTTTAGACGAAAGTAACGAGAGCAAAAATACATCAAACAGTTTGGTAGTCCTGATAATACGTAAATACTGAATTTATTAATTATTTAAATGAAATTAGTTAATATGTAAGCAATAATTAGTTAGTAGGGGGACAAAATGTCTGTCATCTAAAATTGCAGAAAGAACATCGCTGCTTTCAGTACGTTGTTGCCACATGAATTCCGCAAGATATGAGTCCAGATGATGGCGGGTGGTTGTGTATTCCTGTTAACAGGAAAGCACCAAAAAAATTGCTTGACACCATCACTTCTTGGATTTTGTTAATTTTGTGTGTATGAACACATTATTTTAATACCTGGAATTATATTTTTAGGGTACACATTTTTTGACAGTAGCTATATTATTCCTTAATATCCAGTAAACTAGGTTACTTCTTGGTTTTGGGGAAAATACTTGTTTGGTGGAGGTTCAGAAGATGTTAAAAAATTAATTTTAAAACTTCCAAACTCCTCAGACTCATCTTCAGTTTTATATATATATTTTTTTTTTAAGTTCGGGAAGAACCAATTTGCCTCTATTTAAAAGGGCATATCTTGGTGAAAAATCAAAGAAAAAGTGAGAGGAAAGATAGAGGAAAAAGAAAGGGTGGAGAGGACAGTCAAAGTGGAAAAAGACCAAGGATGACAAGGACTGCAGGTCAAGCCCATCATCCTTCGGTTCTAGGGCTGGGAGGGCGCACGTGAAACCTCCAGGAACAAGCACGAGCTTAGAACCCCCTTGCGGGAATATATATATATATATATATATATATATATAATATTATATATATATATATATATATATATGCCTGGATTTAGCTATAGGCGAACTAGGCGATCGCCTAGGGCCTCGCTCAAGCTGTTTTGTGCGTTCTGTTCAAGTGATATTAATGATTTAGAACTCTATGAAGAACTTAAAGTACTTTGCAGGTTTATACCTGAGAAAACAGATCTCGGAAATGCCCTTCTTTATATAGTGCAAAAACAACTAAGTGAGATTTATCCTAATGTTTATGTTGCACTTCGAATAGTATTAACCATCCCAGTTACTGTTGCTTCGGCTGAAAGAAGTTTCTCGCGTCTCAAACTTATTAAAACATATTTGCGTTCCACCATGTCTCAAGCGAGATTGCAATCATTAGCTATGTTATCAATAGAAAACGATATAACAAATTCATTAGATTATTCTCAATTAATTGAAGAGTTTAGCTCGAAGAAAAGTAGAAAAGCATTGCTGTAATATTCAAGGAGCATCTGAACCAAATATTAAAGCATTAATATTTAGCCTGATAAGTCGATCGCTCACTATTATAAAAAATGAAATGTCAACATCTCTTATACATCACATATAAAAAACGTTTGTATACTATGGAAAGTCATTACCTATAATATTATATAAATCTTAGAAATCATTGTCTTATATTTTCGATACAAATCTTGATTCATAATAAATTTATACTTATTTGTATGGTTATTTATATTTCTTATACAATTTCCATGCGTGATTATTTTGGTTTGGTTTAATTTTTAAGTGTGGCATAGTTCTGTCTATGCAGGATTCTAAATTGCTGGTATAGTACCGATAATTAAGTCCATATTTTCATATATATAGGCCTAGGGCCTCGCAATTTCTAGATCTGCCTAGGGCCTCGCAACTTCTAGATCTGGCCCTGTATATATATATATATAGATATATATATATATATATATTATATATATACAGGGTGTCCCAGAATTAACTATCTATTTCAATGAAATCAGACAAATTTTTTAAAAACACACTTTTATTATGTTTATCATGTTTTAATGTGTTAAAAATGTATAAATTTCTAAATTTTTTTCATAATTTTATTTTCATAATTTTTTCATTATCTGGTCCAATGAAAGACCGTTTGAAGTCATAGAATGGCAAAGAGACTCTCCAAAAGTTAACGTGTGGCTTGGAATGACCAAATCCAAAATTTATGGCCCATTCTTCTTTGCGGAAGCAACTGTAACAGGTACGTCTACCTTTATATGCTTCAGCAGTTTCTCGAACCACAGCTTCTTGATAATGTTGTGTTTCAA
Organism: Bathynomus jamesi; assembly: GCA_023014485.1. NCBI lineage: Eukaryota > Metazoa > Arthropoda > Malacostraca > Isopoda > Cirolanidae > Bathynomus > Bathynomus jamesi. The sequence continues at coordinate 40,050 of JAJOZX010017421.1, read as the reverse complement.
CAAGATGGAGCACCATGTCATTATGCTCTAATTTTCGAGAATACCTCAACAGACGCCTTCCGAATCGGTGGATTGGACGTGGAGGACCTCAACCTTGGCCTCCGCGTTCTCCAGATTTGACACCCTGGATTTCTTTGCATGGGGTTTCATAAAAACAAAGGTTTATTGCCAAAAGATCAATGCTTCATGTTGAAAACACAACATTATCAAGAATGCCATCATCAAGAAGCTGTGGTTCGAGAAACTGCTGAAGCATATCAAGGTAGACGGTACCTTTACAGTTGCTTCCGCAAAGAAGAATGGGCCATAAATTTTGGATTTGGTCATTCCAAGCCACACATTAACTTTTGGAGAGTCTCTTGCCATTCTATGACTTCAGACGGTCTTTCATTGGACCAGATAATAAAAAAATTATGAAAATAAAATTATGAAAAATTTAGAAATTTATACATTTTTAACACATAGTAAACATGATAAACATAAATAAAAGTGTGTTTTTAAAAAATTTGTCAAATTTCATTGAAATAGTTAATTCTGGGACACCCTGTATATGATCTATATATATATATATACAGGGTGTCCCGTAAGTCTGGACCCATAGGATTATAATATATTTTTTTATTGTTATTATTATTATTTTATTATTATATTTTTTTATTATTTTTATTATGATTTTTATTTGTGGGGCCACTTGAAAGCCAAAGTGTACTAGGTCAAACTTCAGAACATTTCCACCTTAAAGCACGCATTGTGGAGGCGTGTCAAGAAATTTCTGCGACTGTGATTCAGAAAGTGGTCGCAGTGGAGATTGCGTCTTCAACTATGTGTGCGACACAACGGCGGACACTTTGAACAGATTATGTAATAAATTTTTGGACTATTTTGTAATTTTATTATTTTTCCCTATGGGTCCAGACTTACGGGACACCCTGTATATATATATATATATATATATATATATATATAACTGAAGAGGAGTCTGAGGAGTTTGGAAATTTAAAATTAATTTTTTAACATCTTCTGAATATCCACCAAACAAGTATTTTCCCCAAAACCAAGAAGTAGCCTAGTTTACTGATATTAAGGAATAATATAGCTACTGTCAAAAAATGTATACCCTAAATATAATTCCAAGTATTAAAATAATGGGTACTTATGTATATTGGGACTACCAAACGTTTACTATGTATTTTTATATTACAAGCAAAATATTCCAAGGGTTCTTTGTCATTTTCTATGTAAATACAAGAAGTATCTAAGATAAAATAAATGAATTCAAGACATACATATGTAGCTATTAAAAATCCTGATGTTATGATTGTCACTGAAACTTGGACAAAATTTAGTATGATACCAAATAGTCCATTTAGTGAAAGGGATAATACCATTACTTATGAAATTGATGGCTCTGAACTTTTTTATTATGAATGTAAATATTCAGAGGGCGGCGGACTATTTATTTATACCAAGACAAATCTGAATCCAGTTGAAGTTACCTCCGTTAAAGAAGAAATAGTTGAATCTGTATGGATAGATATTGGGCATAAAAACGCCAGGAAAATCAGGATAGGGGGTATCTACTAGTGTTGAAAAAAATCGAAACTTTACAAACTGGTTTTTAATCGATCTGTTTTTTGGAAACCGGTTTTAACCAGTTATGAACGAAAAGTATAGTAATTTTTAAAAGCCACAATTGAAAGGTACTGACTTTAACTCTTAACAAGCATAGCTTATTGCCTATTTTTGGTCAAAAAGAATGCAAAAATGCAGCATTACGTATATGTATGCATATGAATAAGAAAATGACAACTTTGACATATTTTATTTTAACCAAAATAATACATTATTCAAACAATTTAGATTTAAAATAATTTTTAAAATAAAACATCTATACTTAGAAAGAAATAAACTTCTTTTTGTAAAAAAAATTATAAAGAATAAAAATAAAATTTATCTCTATTTTGGAAAAAACATTGAAATAAAATTTTTTAATAAAAAAAACTTTACCTACAAAACAGAAAATTAACTCTTTGTGTAAGAAAAAATATATAAATTAATTTAGATTTTATCCCTATTTTGGAAATGACATCTTAAGAAACAAAGGGCATTAAGGGTCTTATACTGCGAATAGGGCTTTAGTCGACTGACTCTACACTACAGCCTACATGATGAGGCAAACTGAAGATCGAGTTGCCAGATAGGCAAAAATTATACTGAAGAGCAGTTGCCAGTTTGTCACAATTTAACTTAATAGGTAATGTATTCGAAGTTATTTTTTGTGCGCTGTAGCGCGTAGCTACACATTCGCGCAAGTTTGAGCCAAATAAAAATCAATCGATAAAACCGGTTTTTTCTTTCGGTTTTCAATTTTTAGGGGAATTTTACAAACCGGTTTTCAACACTAGTATCTACAGACCACCTGAGGGATGTTCAGTTGGAGGAATCCCCAAAAGTAGAGAAGAAAATAAGTACGTAGAAAATAAACTTATTGATGAAATAAATAAGCAATGACAAGCAATATTATTATTGTTGGAGATTTCAATTATAGGCATATAGACTGGGAAATATTACAAACACCAGAAAGTAACGAGAGATTCTTAGACTGTATAATTGAGAATGGTTTAACCAGTTAGTAAAGGAGCGAACCAGGGCCAATGCCATCTAGATTTAATTCTAACAAATAATCCAGATACCTCCAGGATATCTCAGTTTCAGGAACACTTGGTTTCAGGTGATTATTGTATCCTTCGGTTTAATATGTTTTGTAATTCAAGACCTAGTGAAAACAAAGTAGAAATCCCAGATTTTAAAAGAGGAAATATAAATGGACTAGTAAATGATCTGTCTAATAAATTGGACAGATAGTCTACAGCCTAAACAGACAGTAACTAGTATGTGAGAAAAATTTAAAAGTATAATAATGAACATACAAAGGAAGCATATCCCACAGTGTAAAAGCAGAACTGGAAAAAATAAAAACAACCTTGGCTAAACTGCAATGTAAAAAGATCAATCAGAGAAAAAACAAAAAGCATTTCATAAATTCAAAAAGAACTAAAAATGGCACAGACTCTGAAATATATAAAAGTAAAAGAAGCATTTGCAAGAAAGCAATCAGAGATAGCAAATGAGACCTGGAAAAAAGCCTAACCAAGAATTCAAAAAACAATCCTAAGAAGTTCTTCAGTCACTTCAATTTGAAAAGTAGAGTGAAAAAGAAAATTGGCCCCTCCATATAGATGATAAAACTATAGATGATGATCTTGAAATAACTGAAGAACTAAACAAATACTTCTCATCAGTATTCACATGAAAATTTAAATAATATTCCTGATCTTATACTACCAGGACAAGATAGAGAAATAAATGAATTAAGGGTAACAAAACTAGATATCCTAAAAGCAATAGATACATTAAAAATGGAAAATCTCCAGGGCCAGATGAAATGCATCCAATAGTCATAAAAGCTACCAAAAGAATATAGCACAGGCACTAGAAATTATTTTTAATAAATCTTGATATGTAGTGAAATTCCAGAGGATTGGAAGAAAGCAAATGTGGCTCCAATCTTTAAAAAAGGAAATAGGAACTTGGCAAAAAACTAGACCCATCAGCCTCACCTCCATTATTTGCAAATTACTGTACTCGAAAGTATCATTAGAGGTGAAGTTACCGAGTTCCTTGAAGAGTGCAACCTTATAAATGATAGCCAGCATGGCTTTCGAAATGGAAGGTCCTGTCTAACCAACTTGATTGAATTTTATGATGGAGTCCTATTGCATTTGGACAATAAAGAGCCAGTAGATATAGTATACTTAGATTTTGCAAAGGCATTTGATACTGTTCCTCATGCAAGATTGTTGGTAAAAGTTAGAGCCCATGGTATAAGAGGTCATATAGCTGACTGCATAGAAGAATGGCTGAAAAACAGAAAACAGAGTTCATCTAAATGGAAATAAGTCTACTTGGAGACCCGTATTGAGCGGAGTCCCACAGGAGTCTGTGCCGGGACCTCTGCTTTTGTTGTCTATATAAATGATCTAGAGAAGGGACTATCATGTAAAACCTCAAAATTTGCTGATGATACAAAATTAGGCCATAATGTTAAGTTAGTAGCAGGAGCAATGACAATACAAAAAGACTTAGAGTAACAGCCTGGGCAGATAAGTGGGAGATGAGATTTAATGTTGATAAGTGCAAGGTTATGCATATTGGGCCAAAAAATCCAGAATTTGAATACAATATGAATGGAATTGGATTAAAAATGATGATAAAGAGAGTTGGGTGTCACTGTGACTAATGAACTTAAACCCTCAAATCACTGTATGGAAATCAGAAATAAAGCAAATGCTAGACTCAATCTCATGCAGACACACATTGAGTACAAATCACCCAATATTATAAAGCAACTATACATTTCATATGTGAGACCCCTCCTTGAATACTGTATTCAATTTAATAGTCCCTATTGATAAGATATTGAAAAACTGGAAAAAGTACAAAATGAGTAACAAGAATGATCCCATCTCTAAGACAGTTGACATATAAGGAAAGATGGTGTATCTAAACATGTTCTCATTAAAAAGGAGGAGTTAAGGGGTGATATGATAGAGGTGTATAAAATGATAAAAGGGTTGGATAAGATAGATTTTGATTCTCTTTTCATTAAAGATCACAATAACCAGACTAGAGGTCATAGTATGAAATTATTAAGCCAAGATGTAGAACAAATTTAAGAAAACATAGTTTTACAAACAAGAGTAATTAAGTTTTGGAACAGTCTAACAGAAGAAGTGGTGACTTCAGATACACTTGATTCTTTCAAAAGAAGTTGGATAGTTGATGTCTGCAAGGGACATCTGGTGATAGTGTTTAAGCCCATTTTATTGCATGAATGGTACTAGTTTATTTCATATTATGTGCATTTAGGTGATAGATCCCACAGCTCAACACCAGCGTTGTGGGATATAGGGAGGCAGCATCTTGGGTTAGGGGATACTCTCTGTCCTTACACACCCCATTTAAAGAGATTCCTCTGCCGAGTGGTGCCCCCATGCCCATAGTACTGTGAGGTATTAAAAAACTCATGATCTTCACTTGCCCAACAAAACACCTTTAAATGGGAGACCCAAAATGGGTGCACACACATTTCTACATTACTGTACAGTCTTTACAGCCACACCTACACTTTTCCTCCTAAGTATATATATTGTAATGTATATGGTTGTAAATTGTGACTTGGTCCACAATTGATATGGACCATGACTTATTTTTGGTTGGCAAGGTACTGGTATTGATGGGTACCATAATGAAATTGACTGGATTCTTTGGATCTGATATATTTGCATGTCGTTATAATAGACATAGAGTGTAACACATTTGTGGATAGTAGCCTATTATGACTTTGATCCTCTGGATCCAGAGATTCTATCTTTAGTTTTAAATTGATAATTAATTAGTTTTAAATTGATAATTAATTAGTTTTGTAAAAATTGGTTATTGCCAATGTACAGGCAGTTTTTACATAGTGGAGCCACCTTGATGGGCTGAAGTGGTCCTAGTGTGCCACTATAAAAATGTTCTTATCATTTTCGTTTAAACTAACGGAAATATCACAACTTAACCTAACCAATCATCAAGGGCATTCAGTTAATCTAACCGGCATTCAATTAACCTAACAGGTTAATATTGGTTATTTCACCTAAATATCTTCTGATCTTTTCGTATTAGGCACTCACTGTCACATTTTGGGCAAGTTAAGGATGAGAGAATAACACCATAAGCATAATTGATAAAAACATCCAGTGTCAACTGAATACCCAGTTAGGTCAACTGTACGCCCTTGATGATTGGTTAGGTTAAGTTGATATTTTCATTAGTTTAAACGAAAATGACGAGAGCAAAAATACATAATAAACAGTTTGGTAATCCCGATAATATGTAAGTACCAATAATGTTCCTACACAAAAAATTAACAAAATCCAAGAGGTGATAGTATCAAACAAATTTTTTTTTTTGGTTTGCATGGTTTGTCATAGAATGTACCAATAATGAAAAATTGCTCATTATACCTATACTCACCGATTTGGTTAATATTCGTTTTTTGACCCAGTCACACCCAACTATAACAGCAATATATATTGAATAACCAATCAAAACTGAATAAGAAATATATATATTATCTTATGCAAATTTGTATAAAATGTACTTTTTTAAAAAAAATATTTTCTACTTTCTAATATGTATGTATATAAATTTCGGTGGTTTGTTTATTTTGGCTACCTTTTTTGGAGATTTTTCTTGGCTTTTTTTGGCTACTTTTTATTGCTTTTGCCTACTTCTTTCTTTCTGGTTAGTGTGGTGATTTTCATTCTACTGTTATGACGTGTCAATCTTGTGAACTTGATTTTGAAGACCTAATCCGCCTTGTTGGCCTCGATGAAGATAAAAGTTTAGATGTTTTTTCCAATCATGGCATAATTCTGACATCCGTGATTTGCTCTAAATGTAATACTGCCTATATTTTAAGACAAGACTCGAAGGTGTTTAGGTGCCATAAAAAAAATGGAAGGATATGAAATTGTGGGTTTTACGTGCTGGGAATAGACGTCCTCATTACCGGAAATATTTTGCACGATACTTGTTCCTGGCAGAACATCCTGACGATTCTACAGTTCTGCATCACTTCCTTACTGCAATTGCAGAACTATATCTCCAAAATAAGGTGACTGGTTAGGTTGTTAGGTTTAGCACGAATGCAAACTTTTCTGGTTGATTTTGAGGTGTTTTGCACAAATCTGCCATCCGTTTCATATGCAAATGCGTAGTTTTCAAGATGATGATATCTCGAAAACTACGCATTTGCACAGGAAATGGATGGCAGATTCGTGCAGAGCACCTCAAAATTGACCAGAAACGTTTGCTCTCATTATAAAAGAGACTGGGTCAAAAAACGAATAATTACCACAGATTCTCCTAGTCACAAAAATATTTTAATAATGCCACATGATAAAATTCATTATACAATGCATCACACAACTTATGCAAGTTAAGTGCTTTATGGTAAAACTAGTGCATGAAACACTTAACTGAAAATTTATACATGTCAGTGCTTACTATCTGGTAAAATTCTGTGCTACATTGTTACTAGGGTTGCCAGGTATCCATATTTTGTTTGTATATATCAAGTGTACAGTATGTGGGACACATTGAAAAGTGAACAACTAAAATTTTAATGGTTATGCAAGAAAACCTCCAGAGTTTGGATAAATTGAGTGCTCACCAAAGTTTAACAGTCTAATCAAAGTTGTCCTATATTTCACTATTTAAAGCCTGGCACTCCACTGTTTACTCACAAAAATCCTGCACAATCTATGCACGATTTACGTATTTATAAAATTATAATCTGCGCCTTGAGTTTCGCTGATAAACCTTGGCATATATTATTGGGAAAAAATAAGAATTACACATACCTTTTGAGTTTGTCTTTACTACATTAAAGTCCGCCATTATTAAATTTGAAATTATGAGCTAGCTAAAACCAAGTTGAGAATTATGAAATTATTTAGGATCCTCGGCAAAGTTATTTCGTTAAACACACGTATGACTTAAAATGTTGTGCTGTAATCTTGGAAGAATTGAAGTTTGATCTTGGTGTAAGTGTAACATGTAGAGAGTAAGTCAGATCTCAGGAGGATAACTATGAATAGCAGAGTAGACTCAGTAAACCCAATGAAAGGAGGTTGCAAAAGTCAGTTTTATTTTTCACTACGTTTATATGATCAACTTGAAGTTGAGTTGAGATTTGAACCACTTTTTCAAAAGCTCTTGTTTACATTATCATCACTACGTCCATCGAAAATTCTTCCAGACACTAAACTGAAAATAAGAACGCATCGACTCAACACTATTTTTATATTTTTGGATATCTGCGCTTTGGTACAGTTATTGCACAGTTGCAGATTAGAACAATTGAGATTGGTGTAATACACGGACTTTAAGTTATGATATGAAACACCGCTGAATTTGTAACTCTTCTGGGAAAATTAAATCCACTATAGTCCGAATGAGTAATGGTAAATGACAAATACCATAGTTTTTCTTTTCATGATGCAAGCCCGACGTGGGCAACGGGTCTCTCGCGAAGAGGTCCCATAAATATAGCTTCCCTCACCAACTATCTGCAAAGCAGACAGGATCTAGCTTTGGGACATGGATCTAGGGTTTAAAGCAGCCTAGCCCTGCTACATTTAGAACCTCAATATAAGCAAAAGACTCGTTGCATTCACGCCGGATTGAATACATCAAAGAAAAAAGGGGTAACTATTGTATTTTTAGCCAAAAACAAAACTTAAACCTCAACCGGGACATTGAGCGTCCACTTTTCAAGGCACATAACACGTCCGTTTAATATACACAAACTCAGAATGGTCCCCTGAGAAACTTATATGTTAAACACAGACCGTGCATGGAACAAGGAACTCTTCTGGGAAAATTAAATCCACTATAGTCCGAATAAGTAATGGTAAATGACAAATACCATAGTTTTTCTTTTTCATGATGCAAGCCCGACGTGGGCAACGGGTCTCTCGCGAAGAGTCCCATAAATATAGCTTCCCTCACCAGCTATCTGCAAAGCAGACAGGATCCAGCTTTGGGACATGGATCTAGGGTTTAAAGCAGCCTAGCCCTGCTACATTTAGAACCTCAATATAAGCAAAAGACTCGTTGCATTCACGCCGGATTGAATACATCAAAGAAAAAAGGGGTAATATTGTATTTTTAGCCAAAAAAACAAAACTTAAACCTCAACCGGGACATTGAGCGTCCACTTTTCAAGGCACATAACACGTCCGTTTAATATACACAAACTCAGAATGGTCCCCTGAGAAACTTATATGTTAAACACAGACCGTGCATGGAACAAGGAACTCTTCTGGGAAAATTAAATCCACTATAGTCCGAATAAGTAATGGTAAATGACAAATACCATAGTTTTTCTTTTTCATGATGCAAGCCCGACGTGGGCAACGGGTCTCTCGCAAAGAGGTCCCATAAATATAGCTTCCCTCACCAGCTATCTGCAAAGCAGACAGGATCAGCTTTGGGACATGGATCTAGGGTTTAAAACAGCCTAGCCCTGCTACATTTAGAACCTCTCTTTGCGAGAGACCCGTTGCCCACGTCGGGCTTGCATCATGAAAAAGAAAAAACTATGGTTTGTCATTTACCATTACTTATTCGGACTATAGTGGATTTAATTTTCCCAGAAGAGTTCCTTATTCCATGCACGGTCTGTGTTTAACATATAAGTTTCTCAGGGGACCATTCTGAGTTGTGTACATTAAACGGACGTGTTATGTGCCTTGAAAAGTGGACGCTCAATGTCCCGGTTGAGGTTTAAGTTTTGTTTTTTGGCTAAAAATACAATATTACCCCTTTTCTTTGATGTATTCAATCCGGCGTGAATGCAACGAGTCTTTTGCTTATATTGAGGTTCTAAATGTAGCAGGGCTAGGCTGCTTTAAACCCTAGATCCATGTCCCAAAGCTGGATCCTGTCTGCTTTGCAGATAGCTGGTGAGGGAAGCTATATTTATGGGACCTCTTTGCGAGAGACCCGTTGCCCACGTCGGGCTTGCATCATGAAAAAGAAAAACTATGGTATTTGTCATTTACCATTACTTATTCGGACTATAGTGGATTTAATTTTCCCAGAAGAGTTCCTTGTTCCATGCACGGTCTGTGTTTAACATATAAGTTTCTCAGGGGACCATTCTGAGTTTGTGTATATTAAACGGACGTGTTATGTGCCTTGAAAAGTGGACGCTCAATGTCCCGGTTGAGGTTTAAGTTTTGTTTTTTTGGCTAAAAATACAATAGTTACCCCTTTTTTCTTTGATGTATTCAATCCGGCGTGAATGCAACGAGTCTTTTGCTTATATTGAGGTTCTAAATGTAGCAGGGCTAGGCTGCTTTAAACCCTAGATCCATGTCCCAAAGCTAGATCCTGTCTGCTTTGCAGATAGTTGGTGAGGGAAGCTATATTTATGGGACCTCTTCGCGAGAGACCCGTTGCCCACGTCGGGCTTGCATCATGAAAAAGAAAAAACTATGGTATTTGTCATTTACCATTACTCATTCGGACTATAGTGGATTTAATTTTCCCAGAAGAGTTACAAATTCAGCGGTGTTTCATATCATAACTTAAAGTCCGTGTATTACACCAATCTCAATTGTTCTAATCTGCAACTGTGCAATAACTGTACCAAAGCGCAGATATCCAAAATATAAAAATAGTGTTGAGTCGATGACGTTCTTATTTTCAGTTTTAGTGTCTGGAAGAATTTTCGATGACGTAGTGATGATAATGTAAACAAGAGCTTTTGAAAAAGTGGTTCAAATCTCAACTCAACTTCAAAGTTGATCATATAAACGTAGTGAAAAATAAAACTGACTTTTTGCAACCTCCTTTCATTGGGTTTACTGAGTCTACTCTGCTATTCATAGTTATCCTCCCTGAGATCTGACTTACTCCTACATGTTACACTTACACCAAGATCAAACTTCAATTCTTCCAAGATTACAGCACAACATTTTTAAGTTCATACGTGTGTTTAACGAAATAACTTTGCGAGGATCCTAACTAATTTCATAATTCTCAACTTGGTTTTAGCTAGCTCATAATTTCAAATTTAATAATGGCGGACTTTAATGTAGTAAAGACAAACTCAAAAGGTATGTGTAATTCTTATTTTTTCCCAATAATATATGCCAAGGTTTATCAGCGAAACTCAAGGCGCAGATTATAATTTTATAAATACGTAAATCGTGCATAGATTGTGCAGGATTTTTGTGAGTAAACAGTGGAGTTGCCAGGCTTTAAATAGTGAAATATAGGACAACTTTGATTAGACTGTTAAACTTTGGTGAGCACTCAATTTATCCAAACTCTGGAGGTTTCTTTGCATAACCATTAAAATTTTAGTTGTTCACTTTTCAATGTGTCCCACATACTGTACACTTGATATATACAAACAAAATATGGGATACCTGGCAACCCTAGAAACAATGTAGCACAGAATTTTACCAGATAGTAAGCACTGACATGTATAAATTTTCAGTTAAGTGTTTCATGCACTAGTTTTACCATAAAGCACTTAACTTGCATAAGTTGTGTGATGCATTGTATAATGAATTTTATCATGTGGCATTATTAAAATATTTTTGTGACTAGGAGAATCTGTGGTAATTATTCGTTTTTGACCCAGTCTCTTTTTATAATGAGAGCAAACGTTTCTGGTCAATTTTGAGGTGCTCTGCACGAATCTGCCATCCATTTCCTGTGCAAATGCGTAGTTTTCGAGATATCATCATCTTGAAAACTACGCATTTGCATATGAAACGGATGGCAGATTTGTGCAAAACACCTCAAAATCAACCAGAAAAGTTTGCATTCGTGCTAAACCTAACAACCTAACCAGTCACCTTATTTTGGAGGATATAGTTCTGCAATTGCAGTAAGGAAGTGATGCAGAACTGTAGAATCGTCAGGATGTTCTGCCAGGAACAAGTATCGTGCAAAATATTTCCGGTAATGAGGACGTCTATTCCCAGCACGTAAAACCCACAATTTCATATCCTTCCATTTTTTTTATGGCACCTAAACACCTTCGAGTCTTGTCTTAAAATATAGGCAGTATTACATTTAGAGCAAATCACGGATGTCAGAATTATGCCATGATTGGAAAAAACATCTAAACTTTTATCTTCATCGAGGCCAACAAGGCGGATTAGGTCTTCAAAATCAAGTTCACAAGATTGACACGTCATAACAGTAGAATGAAAATCACCACACTAACCAGAAACAGAAAGAAGTAGGCAAAAGCAATAAAAAGTAGCCAAAAAAAGCCAAGAAAAATCTCCAAAAAGGTAGCCAAAATAAACAAACCACCGAAATTTATATACATACATATTAGAAAGTAGAAAATATTTTTTTTAAAAAAGTACATTTTATACAAATTTGCATAAGATAATATATATTTTCTTATTCAGTTTTGATTGGTTATTCAATATATATTGCTGTTATAGTTGGGTGTGACTGGGTCAAAAAACGAATATTAACCAAATCGGTGAGTATAGGTATAATGAGCAATTTTTCATTATTGGTACATTCTATGACAAACCATGCAAACCAAAAAAAAAAAATTTGTTTGATACTATCACCTCTTGGATTTTGTTAATTTTTTGTGTAGGAATACATTATTTGGTACTTACATATTATCGGGATTACCAAACTGTTTATTATGTATTTTTGCTCTCGTCATTTTCGTTTAAACTAATGAAAATATCAACTTAACCTAACCAATCATCAAGGGCGTACAGTTGACCTAACTGGGTATTCAGTTGACACTGGATGTTTTTATCAATTATGCTTATGGTGTTATTCTCTCATCCTTAACTTGCCCAAAATGTGACAGTGAGTGCCTAATACGAAAAGATCAGAAGATATTTAGGTGAAATAACCAATATTAACCTGTTAGGTTAATTGAATGCCCGGTTAGATTAACTGAATGCCCTTGATGATTGGTTAGGTTAAGTTGTGATATTTCCGTTAGTTTAAACGAAAATGATAAGAACATTTTTATAGTGGCACACTAGGGACCACTTCAGCCCATCAAGGTGGCTCCACTATGTAAAAACTGCCTGTACATTGGCAATAACCAATTTTTACAAAACTAATTAATTATCAATTTAAAACTAATTAATTATCAATTTAAAACTAAAGATAGAATCTCTGGATCCAGAGGATCAAAGTCATAATAGGCTACTATCCACAAATGTGTTACACTCTATGTCTATTTATAACTGACATGCAAATATATCAGATCCAAAGAATCCAGTCAATTTCATTATGGTACCCATCAATACCAGTACCTTGCCAACCAAAAATAAGTCATGGTCCATATCAATTGTGGACCAAGTCACAATTTACAACCATATACATTACAATATATATACTTAGGAGGAAAAGTGTAGGTGTGGCTGTAAAGACTGTACAGTAATGTAGAAATGTGTGTGCACCCATTTTGGGTCTCCCATTTAAAGGTGTTTGTTGGGCAAGTGAAGATCATGAGTTTTTTAATACCTCACAGTACTATGGGCATGGGGGGCACCACTCGGCAGAGGAATCTCTTTAAATGGGGTGTGTAAGGACAGAGAGTATCCCCTAACCCAAGATGCTGCCTCCCTATATCCCACAACGCTGGTGTTGAGCTGTGGGATCTATCACCTAAATGCACATAATATGAAATAAACTAGTACCATTCATGCAATAAAAATGGGCTTAAACACTATCACCAGATGTCCCTTGCAGACATCAAACTATCCAACCTTCTTTGAAAGAATCAAGTGTATCTGAAGTCACCACTTCTTCTGTTAGACTGTTCCAAAACTTAATTACTCTTGTTTGTAAAACTATGTTTTCTTAAATTTGTTCTACATCTTGGCTTAAATAATTTCATACTATGACCTCTAGTCTGGTTATTGTGATCTTTAATGAAAAGAGAATCAAAATCTATCTTATCCAACCCTTTTATCATTTTATACACCTCTATCATATCACCCCTTAACTCCTCCTTTTTAATGAGAACATGTTTAGATACACCAGTCTTTCCTTATATGTCAACTGTCTTAGAGATGGGATCATTCTTGTTACTCATTTTTGTACTTTTTCCAGTTTTTCAATATCTTATCAAATAGGGACTATTAAATTGAATACAGTATTCAAGGAGGGGTCTCACATATGAAATGTATAGTTGCTTTAATATTGGGTGATTTGTACTCAATGTGTGTCTGCATGAGATTGAGTCTAGCATTTGCTTTATTTCTGATTTCCATACAGTGATTTGAGGGTTTAAGTTCATTAGTCACAGTGACACCCAACTCTCTTTATCATCATTTTTTAATCCAAATTCCATTCATATTGTATTCAAATTCTGGATTTTTGGCCCAATATGCATAACCTTGCACTTATCAACATTAAATCTCATCTCCCACTTATCTGCCCAGGCTGTTACTCTAAGTCTTTTTGTATTGTCATTGCTCCTGCTACTAACTTAACATTATGGCCTAATTTTGTATCATCAGCAAATTTTGAGGTTTTACATGATAGTCCCTTCTCTAGATCATTTATATAGACAACAAAAAGCAGAGGTCCCGGCACAGACTCCTGTGGGACTCCGCTCAATACGGGTCTCCAAGTAGACTTATTTCCATTTAGATGAACTCTGTTTTCTGTTTTTCAGCCATTCTTCTATGCAGTCAGCTATATGACCTCTTATACCATGGGCTCTAACTTTTACCAACAATCTTGCATGAGGAACAGTATCAAATGCCTTTGCAAAATCTAAGTATACTATATCTACTGGCTCTTTATTGTCCAAATGCAATAGGACTCCATCATAAAATTCAATCAAGTTGGTTAGACAGGACCTTCCATTTCGAAAGCCATGCTGGCTATCATTTATAAGGTTGCACTCTTCAAGGAACTCGGTAACTTCACCTCTAATGATACTTTCGAGTACAGTAATTTGCAAATAATGGAGGTGAGGCTGATGGGTCTAGTTTTTTGCCAAGTTCCTATTTCCTTTTTTAAAGATTGGAGCCACATTTGCTTTCTTCCAATCCTCTGGAATTTCACTACATATCAAAGATTTATTAAAAATAATTTCTAGTGCCTGTGCTATATTCTTTTTGGTAGCTTTTATGACTATTGGATGCATTTCATCTGGCCCTGGAGATTTTTCCATTTTTAATGTATCTATTGCTTTTAGGATATCTAGTTTTGTTACCCTTAATTCATTTATTTCTCTATCTTGTCCTGGTAGTATAAGATCAGGAATATTATTTAAATTTTCATGTGAATACTGATGAGAAGTATTTGTTTAGTTCTTCAGTTATTTCAAGATCATCATCTATAGTTTTATCATCTATATGGAGGGGGCCAATTTTCTTTTTCACTCTACTTTTCAAATTGAAGTGACTGAAGAACTTCTTAGGATTGTTTTTTGAATTCTTGGTTAGGCTTTTTTCCAGGTCTCATTTGCTATCTCTGATTGCTTTCTTGCAAATGCTTCTTTTACTTTTATATATTTCAGAGTCTGTGCCATTTTTAGTTCTTTTTGAATTTATGAAATGCTTTTGTTTTTTCTCTGATTGATCTTTTTACATTGCAGTTTAGCCAAGGTTGTTTTTTATTTTTTCCAGTTCTGCTTTTACACTGTGGGATATGCTTCCTTTGTATGTTCATTATTATACTTTTAAATTTTTCTCACATACTAGTTACTGTCTGTTTAGGCTGTAGACTATCTGTCCAATTTATTAGACAGATCATTTACTAGTCCATTTATATTTCCTCTTTTAAAATCTGGGATTTCTACTTTGTTTTCACTAGGTCTTGAATTACAAACAATATTAAACCGAAGGATACAATAATCACCTGAACCAAGTGTTCCTGAAACTGAGATATCCTGGAAGGTATCTGGATTATTTGTTAGAATTAAATCTAGAATGGCATTGGCCCTGGTTCGCTCCTTTACTAACTGGGTTAAACCATTCTCAATTATACAGTCTAAGAATCTCTCGTTACTTTCTGGTGTTTGTAATATTTCCCAGTCTATATGCCTATAATTGAAATCTCCAACAATAATAATATTGCTTGTCATTGCTTTATTTATTTCATCAATAAGTTTATTTTCTACGTACTTATTTTCTTCTCTACTTTTGGGGATTCCTCCAACTGAACATCCCTCAGGTGGTCTGTAGATACTAGTGTTGAAAACCGGTTTGTAAAATTCCCCTAAAAATTGAAAACCGAAAGAAAAAACCGGTTTTATCGATTGATTTTTATTTGGCTCAAACTTGCGCGAATGTGTAGCTACGCGCTACAGCGCACAAAAAATAACTTCGAATACATTACCTATTAAGTTAAATTGTGACAAACTGGCAACTGCTCTTCAGTATAATTTTTGCCTATCTGGCAACTCGATCTTCAGTTTGCCTCATCATGTAGGCTGTAGTGTAGAGTCAGTCGACTAAAGCCCTATTCGCAGTATAAGACCCTTAATGCCCTTTGTTTCTTAAGATGTCATTTCCAAAATAGGGATAAAATCTAAATTAATTTATATTTTTTCTTACACAAAGAGTTAATTTTCTGTTTTGTAGGTAAAGTTTTTTTTATTAAAAAATTTTATTTCAATGTTTTTTCCAAAATAGAGATAAATTTTATTTTTATTCTTTATAATTTTTTTACAAAAAGAAGTTTATTTCTTTCTAAGTATAGATGTTTTATTTTAAAAAATTATTTTAAATCTAAATTGTTTGAATAATGTATTATTTTGGTTAAAATAAAATATGTCAAAGTTGTCATTTTCTTATTCATATGCATACATATACTGTAATGCTGCAT
Organism: Bathynomus jamesi; assembly: GCA_023014485.1. NCBI lineage: Eukaryota > Metazoa > Arthropoda > Malacostraca > Isopoda > Cirolanidae > Bathynomus > Bathynomus jamesi. The sequence continues at coordinate 23,583 of JAJOZX010017421.1, read as the reverse complement.
TTTTGCATTCTTTTGACCAAAAAATAGGCAATAAGCTATGCTTGTTAAGAGTTAAAGTCAGTACCTTTCAATTGTGGCTTTTAAAATTACTATACTTTTCGTTCATAACTGGTTAAAACCGGTTTCCAAAAAACAGATCGATTAAAAACCAGTTTGTAAAGTTTCGATTATTTTTCAACACTAGTAGATACCCCCTATCCTGATTTTCCTGGCGTTTTTATGCCCAATATCTATCCATACAGATTCAACTATTTCTTCTTTAACGGAGGTAACTTCAACTGGATTCAGATTTGTCTTGGTATAAATAAATAGTCCGCCGCCCTCTGAATATTTACATTCATAATAAAAAAGTTCAGAGCCATCAATTTCATAAGTAATGGTATTATCCCTTTCACTAAATGGACTATTTGGTATCATACTAAATTTTGTCCAAGTTTCAGTGACAATCATAACATCAGGATTTTTAATAGCTACATATGTATGTCTTGAATTCATTTATTTTATCTTAGATACTTCTTGTATTTACATAGAAAAATGACAAAGAACCCTTGGAATATTTTGCTTGTAATATAAAAATACATAGTAAACAGTTTGGTAGTCCCAATAATACATAAGTACCCATTATTTTAATACTTGGAATTATATTTAGGGTATACATTTTTTGACAGTAGCTATATTATTCCTTAATATCCAGTAAACTAGGCTACTTCTTGGTTTTGGGGAAAATACTTGTTTGGTGGATATTCAGAAGATGTTAAAAAATTAATTTTAAAATTTCCAAACTCCTCAGACTCCTCTTCAGTTATATATATATATATATATATATATATATACAGGGTGTCCCGTAAGTCTGGACCCATAGGGAAAAATAATAAAATTACAAAATAGTCCAAAAATTTATTACATAATCTGTTCAAAGTGTCCGCCGTTGTGTCGCACACATAGTTGAAGACGCAATCTCCACTGCGACAGCACTTTCTGAATCACAGTCGCAGAAATTTCTTGACACGTCCACAATGCGTGCTTTAAGGTGGAAAATGTTCTGAAGTTTGACCTCGTACACTTTGGCTTTCAAGTGGCCCCACAAATAAAAATCATAATAAAAAATAATAAAAAAATAATAATAATAAAATAATAATAATAACAATAAAAAAATATATTATAAATCCCTATGGGTCCAGACTTACGGGACACCCTGTATATATATATATATATATACATATACAGGGTGTCCCAGAATTAACTATTTCAATGAAATTTGACAAATTTTTTAAAAAACACACTTTTATTATGTTTATCATGTTTACTATGTGTTAAAAATGTATAAATTTCTAAATTTTTTTCATAATTTTATTTTCATAATTTTTTTATTATCTGGTCCAATGAAAGACCGTCTGAAGTCATAGAATGGCAAAGAGACTCTCCAAAAGTTAATGTGTGGCTTGGAATGACCAAATCCAAAATTTATGGCCCATTCTTCTTTGCGGAAGCAACTGTAAAGGTACCGTCTACCTTGATATGCTTCAGCAGTTTCTCGAACCACAGCTTCTTGATGATGGCATTCTTGATAATGTTGTGTTTCAACATGAAGCATTGATCTTTTGGCAATAAACCTTTGTTTTTATGAAACCCCATGCAAAGAAATCCAGGGGTGTCAAATCTGGAGAACGCGGAGGCCAAGGTTGAGGTCCTCCACGTCCAATCCACCGATTCGGAAGGCGTCTGTTGAGGTATTCTCGAACAATTAGAGCATAATGACATGGTGCTCCATCTTGTTGAAACACAACATTATCAAGAAGCTGTGGTTCGAGAAACTGCTGAAGCATATAAAGGTAGACGGTACCTGTTACAGTTGCTTCCGCAAAGAAGAATGGGCCATAAATTTTGGATTTGGTCATTCCAAGCCACACGTTAACTTTTGGAGAGTCTCTTTGCCATTCTATGACTTCAACGGTCTTTCATTGGACCAGATAATGAAAAAATTATGAAAATAAAATTATGAAAAAAATTTAGAAATTTATACATTTTTAACACATTAAAACATGATAAACATAAATAAAAGTGTGTTTTAAAAAATTTGTCTGATTTCATTGAAATAGATAGTTAATTCTGGGACACCCTGTAATATATATATAATATATATATATATATATAATATATATATAATATACAGGGCCAGATCTAGAAGTTGCGAGGCCCTAGGCAGATCTAGAAATTGCGAGGCCCTAGGCCTATATATATGAAAATATGGACTTAATTATCGGTACTATACCAGCAATATTAGAATCCTGCATAGACAGAACTATGCCAGCACTTAAAAATTAAACCAAACCAAAATAATCACGCATGGAAATTGTATAAGAAATATAAATAAACCATACAAATAAGTATAAATTATATTATGAATCAAGATTTGTATCGAAAATATAAGACAATGATTTCTAAGATTTATATAATATTATAGGTAATGACTTTCCATAGTATACAAACGTTTTTTATATGTGATGTATAAGAGATGTTGACATTTCATTTTTTATAATAGTGAGCGATCGACTTATCAGGCTAAATATTAATGCTTTAATATTTGGTTCAGATGCTCCTTGAATATTACAGCAATGCTTTTCTACTTTTCTTCGAGCTAAACTCTTCAATTAATTGAGAATAATCTAATGAATTTGTTATATCGTTTTCTATTGATAACATAGCTAATGATTGCAATCTCGCTTGAGACATGGTGGAACGCAAATATGTTTTAATAAGTTTGAGACGCGAGAAACTTCTTTCAGCCGAAGCAACAGTAACTGGGATGGTTAATACTATTCGAAGTGCAACATAAACATTAGGATAAATCTCACTTAGTTGTTTTTGCACTATATAAAGAAGGGCATTTCCGAGATCTGTTTTCTCAGGTATAAACCTGCAAAGTACTTAAGTTCTTCATAGAGTTCTAAATCATTAATATCACTTGAACAGAACGCACAAAACAGCTTGAGCGAGGCCCTAGGCGATCGCCTAGTTCGCCTATAGCTAAATCCAGGCTTATATATATATATATATATATATATATATATATATATATATATATATATATATATTATATATTCCCGCAAGGGGGTTCTAAGCTCGTGCTTGTTCCTGGAGGTTTCACGTGCGCCCTCCCAGCCCTAGAACCGAAGGATGATGGGGCTTGACCCTGCAGTCCTTGTCATCCTTGGTCTTTTTCCACTTTGACTGTCCTCTCCACCCTTTCTTTTTCCTCTATCTTTCCTCTCACTTTTTCTTTGATTTTTCACCAAGATATGCCCTTTTAAATAGAGGCAAATTGGTTCTTCCCGAACTTAAAAAAAAAATATATATATAAAACTGAAGATGAGTCTGAGGAGTTTGGAAGTTTTAAAATTAATTTTTTAACATCTTCTGAACCTCCACCAAACAAGTATTTTCCCCAAAACCAAGAAGTAACCTAGTTTACTGGATATTAAGGAATAATATAGCTACTGTCAAAAAATGTGTACCCTAAAAATATAATTCCAGGTATTAAAATAATGTGTTCATACACAAAATTAACAAAATCCAAGAAGTGATGGTGTCAAGCAATTTTTTTGGTGCTTTCCTGTTAACAGGAATACACAACCACCCGCCATCATCTGGACTCATATCTTGCGGAATTCATGTGGCAACAACGTACTGAAAGCAGCGATGTTCTTTCTGCAATTTTAGATGACAGACATTTTGTCCCCCTACTAACTAATTATTGCTTACATATTAACTAATTTCATTTAAATAATTAATAAATTCAGTATTTACGTATTATCAGGACTACCAAACTGTTTATGATGTATTTTTGCTCTCGTTACTTTCGTCTAAAGTAATGAAAATATCACAACTTAACCTAACCAATTATCAAAGGCGTACAGTTGACCTAACTGGGTATTCAGTTGACCTAACCAGGCATTTTCCATTATATTAACCTATTAGGTTAATTCAATGCCCAGTTAGGTCAACTGAATGCCTGGTTAGGTCAACTGTACGCCCTTGATGATTGGTTAGGTTAAGTTGTGATATTTTCGTTAGTTTAAACAAAAATGATGAGAGCAAAAATACATAACAAACAGTTTGGTGGTGGGTAGTTGGGTATTCCCGTTAACAGGAAAGCACCATTTTTTTTCTGTTTGGCAAAGGCAAAGGGGCAACTACAATAATAATATTGTAGTTGCCCCTTTGTCTTTCCCATGGCTGGTAGCAAAGAAATTCCATTTGCATTTAATACCAAAATCCTGTTCATGATAACACAGATTGAGAAAGTTGAAGCTGTTTTTATATTGTGTTGCTGTGCCATCTTAAAGTAATGAACTTTTCTGATGTGTGGTAGTTCTAGTTTTAATTGCTTCATTAATATCTGCCAAAAAATGTAAACAAGCTATTATGATCTATTTTTTTAGATTCATTTCTGTAATGTAGCTACCACAGATGGATGAAGTGAAACCTGGTCATTAGTTTAATGAAAATTTTATGATGAATCTTGTGGTATGAAAGAATAATTTTCTGAAAAATTTCCAAGTAGCCACAGTAAAAGCTTGATTTTCATTTGACATCTTGTCATCTGACATAAATATATATAAAAGTATTTTTATCATCCTGAATCTTATCTATATCTTAAATGATTTAAAATAGGTATACTATATCATACAGTAATTTTATCATTAAAATATACAGTAAAAAATACAGTAAGACAATTATATTATGTGGAATAACACCGTAATTAGTGGCCAATTTGCATTGCAACCAATTTCGGGTGGAATTGGGCATGGATGTTGGTTTTATTTAATCACAGTTTATAGACTTCATTGTACAATGAACAGTGGCGGTTCCTCATATGGGCAATATGGGCAGCATTTGTGGAGGGGCGGCATGAGCGCCTGCAAAAAAAATAAAAATAAGAATAAATAAATAAATAAAAAATAAAAAATAAAATAATAAATAATAAAAGATCAATAAATATATTTTTATTAATAAAAAACCATCTATTGCATTTTCCATAAACCTTCCCATAAAAGACCTAAACAATGCAAAATGCTTCCAGATTAATATTATTGGGAATAAAGGCCCATACTTTAACATATGTAATGTTATTTTTCTGGGTTTGGTTAAATAGTGAAATGTATATTATTTATTACAGAACGAATCTTCACACTAAGCCACTAAGGTCTGTCAAATAACCGCAAATGGATAAGAAGAGGTCAAAGCTATCAGGTGCTCAGTTTAGAAAAAAGAGGAAAGAAGAAGAGGAGAAACGAGCAAAAGATAAAGGTATAGAGCTATGTCATCTACTCTTCACTGCTATATTGCACTGCTATTTTGTGATATAGCTTTCTGAGTCATTTGAAGTGTACTATTATGTATATAATTAGCCATTAACCAAGGAGGTTGTATTATTCATTTGTTTCCTATTCTAAAAGTTTAATAAATTGTGCTTAATAACATGTTAAATTAATTGTACTAGCCTATTCATGCATTGGTCTGTTATGTTCTATTTTACTATTTGCAGGGGCACTTTTGAAATATTTTGGAACACCCTCTGCCACTAGCCAGGATGAGAAGCCGTCTACTTCTGCCATTATTGAGGCTGAGGAGCCATCTACCTCCTCAGCCTCACATATGTCTCCACAAATGCAGTCTGATCCTGAGGATGAAGACCCATTTGCTTCTACTTTCCCCGGCAGGACTTTAGGTGAGTTTGTGTGCACATATGTCTGTGTGCGTGTGGTGTATGTGTATGTGTATGTGTGTGCATCCCTGCAAAGCATTTTGCAAACAGTTATAAATTATAATGTTATTATCACTGGGTCTGGGTTACTGGGTATGTGTGGTGTTTCACCACCATAATTCCATAACACCACCACCATAACAAAGTGCTGTGAATAATGTGTTATCTAACTTAGGTGTGTATACTAATGAGTAATGCTCTTGTTCTTTCTATTAGAAATGCCTGGAGCAGAATCGCCTCCTGAGGATGAGTCTCTGTCCACGACCCTGCTAACTGGCCTTCAGTTCTGACTGAGAGAATTCGGACACAACTGGTTTCCAGGGGACCAAGTCAAGTACCATCTGACTTTGTATTCCCTAGAAACGACAGTGACGGAAGAAGTTTCCACCATCAATACTTCAGGAAGTCATTGGTTAGTGGGGAAAATATAACCAGAAGTTGGTTGGTCTATTCCTTAAAAAACAACAGCCTTTTCTGTTTCTGTTGTACATTATTTTCCAAGAGGAAAATAAATTTAACAAGTTTGGGACTCTCGGACTGGAAGCATGCAAGCTCATTGCTCACATCACATGACAACAGTTCAGAACACCTAAATTCTATGAAAATCTGGAAAGAACTGGCAGTGAGGATGAGAAAGGGGGAGACCATTGACAAGCAGGAGATGGCACTTCTGGAGGCTGAGAAGTTGAGATGGAGAGCGGTGCTGACACGTCTCACTGCTATTGTGCATTCTCTGGCAGTTAGGAATTTGGCACTAAGGGGACATACAGAAAAATTGTTCTCACCATCAAATGGCAATTTTCTGAAAGAAGTTGAACTGATGGCACAATTTGATCCTATAATGCAAGAGCACATTAACCGTGTCCAAAAAGGGACCTCCAGTCACACCAGCTACCTCGGCCACCACATACAAAACGAACTCATTGATTTGTCGAGCAGCAAGACCATTTCAGCAATGGTGAGCGACATCAAACAATCAAAGTTTTTTTCAATAATTCTAGATTGCACTCCAGATATCAGCCACACTGAACAGTTGTCAGTTGTGATTCGGGTTGTGTCACTGGAGGGGAAGCCCCATATAAAGGAACATTTCATGGGGTTTTTGGAGGCAGAGGAGTCCACTGGTCAACATTTGGCATCTCTGATTCTGAAGAGACTGGAGGAGCTAAAAGTTCCTTTCATGGACTGTAGAGGACAATCATACGACAACGGGGCCAACATGAGGGGAAAAAACAAGGGTGTTCAATCCAGGCTCCTAGAAATTAATCCCAGAGCTCTGTTTGTTCCATGTGGGGCTCATTCTCTGAATTTGCTTGTGGCCGATGCTGCTAAGGGATCTATTATGCCACAAGTTACTTTGGCATCTTGCAGAAGCTTTACAACTTGTTTTCAGCCTCCACACAACGATGGGCCATTTTGAAAAAACATGTGAACATCACATTGAAGATGTGGTCTGATACAAGGTGGGAAAGCAAGATCAAGAGTGTGGAGCCCCTGAGATATCAGGCAGCTGCAGTGAGAGATGCACTGATCAAGGTGAGGGACCACACCAAAGACTCTGTAATAAAGGTCGAGGCTCAATCTCTGTCAGAGGAGGTTGGGTCATACCGCTTCGCCATTTGTTCAGTGGTGTGGCATGACCTGTTGTGCCAAATTCAGCATGTGAGCAAGCAGATGCAGTCTCCTAGCATGCACGTTGATGTTGCAGTAAATCTCCTAAAAAAAACAGAGAGAGGTCTCTGCAATTACAGGGCAACAGGTTTTGTGGCTGCACAAATGGCAGCCACAGATATCTGTGAACAAATGAATGTGGAGGCTGTGTTAAAACAAAAACGGCTGAGGTCCACAAAGCGGCACTTCTCCTATGAAGCATCTGATGAGCCCTTGATTGATGCTTTGAAGAAGCTGGAGGTGACATTTTTCAATGCAGTGGTTGATGCTGCAACATCAGCCATTCAGGAAAGATTTTCCACGTTGGAAATTGTGGGAGAGAAGTTTGGAGTGCTGACACATTTCCAAAATCTCACATTTGAGGAGCTGACAGAACAATGTGTGAACCTTAGTACTACACTACACTTTAAGGGACAATCTGACTTGGATGGCAGAGAGCTTGCACAGGAGCTGAAGAACTTGCCTGACTTGCCATCAAAGACCATATCCTTGCTTGAACTGCTGACATTTATCCATGAAAGGGAGCTCTCTGAAATATATCCAAATTTGTGGACTGCTCTCAGAATTGGTCTTACTCTTCCAGTCACTGTTGCTGAAGCAGAGAGGAGCTTTTCAAAGCTGAAGCTCATCAAATCCTACCTGAGGTCAACTATGTCACAGGAACGCCTTACGGTCTGGCCATCATCAGTATAAATCATACAATTGCTGAGCAGATTTCATATGATGATTTAATTCATGACTGCATCAAGGAAGGTAAGAAGAGTCAGGCTTTAGATGGCAGTTGTGCTGTGGTGCAATTTATTTTGTTTCTTGTTCAAAGTGTAGCATAATAATTACCCTCTCTTAAGTGTCTTATTCTATTTATGTGATAGAGCATTTGTACAATTTAGAAATTTGATTCTCTAGTTTATTTATGGCAGTTGTGCAATTTAATTTGTATTTTTCCTGTTCATAGTATCATAATTACATTCTCTTAAGTGAGTTATTCTATTTACGTGATGAAGGATTTGTAAAATTCAGAAATTTGAGTCTTTGTTTTGGTTCTGAAGTTCCAACAATTAGTCCAATAAAAAGTTATTTTGTGAAAGAGTTATGTCTGTCCTTTATTTTGGGGGGATTCGAATGTGTGTGTGTTGGCGGGGGGGGGGGGGGGGGGGGCGCTGAAGGTGAGGTTCGCCCAGGGCGTCATGTAAGCTAGGACCGCCACTGACAATGAATATATTGTATGATAATGAACAGTTTAAACAAAGCTAAAAATAAAAATGATTGGCTTGCACCCAAAACATTATTTCACTTAAATTTAACTAATTAAACTTATGTTAATCATGAGTTAAAGAATTTTTTAAAATCTCTCATAAACTAAATAAATAATCACTGCCAAGTCAATTGAAAAGTATTATTGTCAATTTGTCATCTTTTGTAACACAAGTGTAGCTGTAATTGAATTACAACCATGAGTAATCATTATTAATTATCCATTTACTCCTGTGCCATCAATCATGCAAGATAGATAATAGAAACAAAAAACAATAGAGACTAATAATAATAAACATTTACAAAAGTAGTTTGATTATTTTACGTAGTTTTAAATAAAATGATCAGTTGTATATTTAGTAAAAAATAAATTGTTTTAGGATGAATTATGAAATTAAAAGTGTTGAATGAAATTAACATACAGTATTTTAAATTTTAAGTGTAAGTTTACTTTTTCATTTTGGCAAGAATTTTGAAATTTTAAATATAACCATTTTTCAAAAAACAGAGTATCACAAGGGCTTATATACAGATTTTGCACTATTAGAGTCTTGCGGAGTTCTCCAAGTTTGGTGATATCATAGTTTTAGCTATAGTAACTGTACAAGCATCAGTTTTGAAGTAATATTTTAAATTTTAAAAGTCTAGGCATTATATTTTATAGGTTTTTTAAATTAGTAAAATTAGATACCATCATGCTGACTTCCATCTTTTTCAGGAATAGATGCAGCAATAGATATGATAGAAAAAGCTATAACAGATCTGGAAAGGAGGGTGGCAGAAAAACCAAAACCAAGTTGCTCTAGCAACCATATCTTACTTGAAAAGGAACCCGATTTACCAAAAAGTAAAACTTACTACCCTGATACCATAGATGTTGCTTGTGTATAAATGTGCTCAGGCCCAATAGGAATTTTATATGAGAAATAGATTTGTTAATTCCTTTTTCATGCATCATATAGTTAGCACCCAAACTGGAATTCATTACCCTTTTTTACCAGAACTAGGGATTAAAACTTATTATAAAAACACTTCCCATGTATGAAAATTCTGAAATTTCTGGTAATTTTTTTGTAGAAAAAACTAAAATTGGGAGCATGGAATCCCATTTATTAATAGATTAAGAAATTTCCAGGAGTCATTAAAACATTGTTGCTTAGTATAGCATTTAGATTAATAAAAAAATTTACAAGCTAGTTCCTTGTTATGTCATATAGAAATTATCATGAGAAATGTACAATATCATAATGTAGCCTGCTATCACTCATTTGATGGGTTTTCCAGTTTTACTTGATTGGGCATTTGTCTTTTTAAGGAACTTTCAAACAGCTAGACCCTAACTGCTGCATATACAGCAGTTTATAAATACACAACTGTTTATGAATTTTAGGCTTCTGTGTTCTCATAAATTATAGGTTATATATGAGGGTTGTTCAAAAAGTAAGTTTACAAGATGTTTTGAAGAAACTTTTATTACAAGTATTTCAACAACTTATTACTACTTTTCTATATAATCACCAAACAGATTCAACATTTGTCATAGTGTGGGACAAACTTTCTGATGCTGGTCAAGTAAAATTTAGGGTCTTTAGTTTTTAACCATTTTTGTATGGCTGCTTCTGCATCAGGATTGTTTTGAAATTGTTTACCTCCGAGGTGTTCCTTTATGGCTGGAAACAAATGGAAGTCACTTGGTGCAGCGTCAGGACTATGGGGGGAGATGATCCATGACTTCTCAGTGGAATGATTCCAAAAGTTGGCATGTTTGATTTGTAGTGTAATGGCATGCATTGTCATGCCAAGAACACCACACCTGCAGTAAGCAACCTGGGATGTTTTCTTCTGATAGCGGTGCAGAGTCACTATAAAGTTTCACAATAAGAAGTGGCATATATTGTTGTCCTTTTTTGCATGAACTCAACATGCAAAATGCCTTTATGGTCCCAAAAAGTCATTGCCATTACTTTGGTGCAATCTTGAACTTTTTGGTTCATAGTGATCCTGGATGTTGCCACTTTACAGCATTGCCACACATACCTAACAAAATATTGTACTACCAACAACATTATTGTACTATGCATAATGCACTGGTCATTAACCTTGTAAACTTACTTTTTGAGCAATGCTTGTAATATAGATATTATTGCCTAATAAATAATGTTAGAAAAGGGAAAGTGTGAATTTATTACAAAGCATTAGAAAAAGAAATACACAAAGTGAGAGTTTAAGTTGTACCAGTTGTTATCATGTAGTACTAAGTTCTTAGGGAACTTTCTTATTTTACCATAATTATACAGTTGACTCTCTCTAAACTAAAAAGTAAACACACTTGTTAAACTTAATGACCTTAATTTATACCACTTCCTCATAAATTGCATATAAAAATAATTAAACCGAACACCATTAAACAACTTAAGTAATGGAGGCAATTTTCAGACCATTATGCTGTCCAGATACAACAATTACAATTAACCTGTTGCAAAATTAAGGTAAGCTTTATATGTACTGTATTTTTTATGCATTATTGCACTTTAGTTTGTAGTGTGTGTATTACTATATTCACTTCTTCCTACAGTAATGTTTGTGTTGATGTAAATGTTTAAAATAAATACATGTGTTTTAATATATAAATACAATAGTGTAGTCTTAGTTCTTACTATATTTTTATTGCAGCTTACATTATAGGCTACAAAGTATCCATACAATTTGCAGTAAACTGAATGAATTTTGTGACATAACTATTTGGTATAAAGAGAGTCAACTGTATCCTTGTTGTAGTCTTGTTTTCTTGTATAAGTGTTGTAGGAAGCTTTGAATGAAAGTACAGTATATACTCAAAACTTGTTTCACTAAGAGAAATTTTTGCACCCATTTCTTCAAATATAATTTCAATTCATAACGAAACGTTTTGTAATGCTGGCTGATTTAATTTAGACTAAATAGAATAAGAGTTTGTGATTTTTATTTTCACATTTTTAATTAATTGTGGCCAACATTCTGTCTCCTGGATAAGGTAATGTAGGCTAAAAGCTAAACATTAAAAGTAGCTTATTTGAACAGACTATTTTAATAAAGTATTTCTTCCTGTTTCAAACTTATGAACCCACATCACCTATCAATCTGTTACCTTATTTCTGTAACATTCAGAAACTTAAAAAAATCTGTATACATACAAATAAATTGGTATAATTAAACATAAATTTTTTTTAATAATAATTATAAATAATTTAGAATCCTATTTTCCCACACGTAAAGGGGTGGGTGTATACCAGGGTTGTGGAGTCGGAGTCGTGGAGTCGCACGTTTCAGGGCGGAGTCGGAGTAGTCGAATTTTTACAATGTGTGGAGTCGGAGTCGGAAAATTTTGGACCGACTCCACAACCCTGGTTATAGCCACTAGGTTAAGAAGGGTTATTCAATTTTAAGTAGGACTACTACTGGTTAGACCTTAATTATGTTTAAGAGAATCTTTTTCATTTATATATATACACGTGTATATATATATATATATATATATATATATGGAAAAAATAAAAATCCCTTAATATGATATCTACAAGTCAATATCCTTCTTAATATTTGAATGTTCCCTTATCCTAGAAAGTAACCTGACGATTCATGTGGTGGTGATGAAATGTCTTATTATGATGATAATTATAGAGTGAAACACTAGAGGAGTCGGAGTCGTATATTTAAAATGTGAGGAGTCGGAGTCGGATTTTTAGATTTTTTACAATGTGTGGAGTCGGAAAATTTTGGACCGACTCCACAACCCTGGTGTATACTCTTGAGAGAGTCAGCTAAGCTCAAGCAATCACAAGAGTATGTAATTGGCCCAACTACAGCGGAGGTGGGAGTCGAACCTAGGCCTTCACAGCTTGGGTCTAATCTCTAACCAACCGATCCATGGGAGCTCTAATTTAGACTTATTGTGAGCTGACTGAAGGTTGATTGCAAATTGTAGTTGGGTGTTACGTTGTCGTCGTTGTAAACTTTTCTGCATTCTGAGGGGATGGGATGGAGATGAGGAGTGGCTAGGGGAAAAGGGCTCATTCGTCTTGACAGTTTTCTGGTTTGTTTTTATATTTTTAAAATGGTTATTGAGGTTCAACACAGAAGTGAAAATTTTAGTGTTATAGATGTACTTCATTAGTAATTCAGTTTTTTCTTTTTATCTTGCCCATCGCAAAGAGAAACGAAAAATGGCCAAGAAATCCCCTGTTGTTAGCGCCCTCATAAGGAAGTCGAAGCCAGAGAAAATGAAAGTATGTTACTCTCTCGCATTCATATTACAGCTGTATCTTGATAATTCCTTATTGTTTTGTGTGCGTAATTTCATTGTGAATCCCTCATAATTCCCAATGACATTTTCAGATAAGACTACATTTCTTGCCACTAAATGTAAAATCGAGCATAAATGCCAATGTACTGTGTAAATCTGTGGATGTAATATTCTCTTGGTCTCTCTAATGTTGTATACCTTATGTAATGTTTCTTTTTCTGAATGAAGATTGTTTACTTTGTTAAAAACAAAGTAAATACAGTATTTAGTGTTAAAACAGGAATTAGAACCATTAGTTTGAGTTGGGTCTGTTTAGTAAATAGTGTTTAATAAAAGCCTGAAAACTTTGGTTAGTAACTGAGGCCCTCCTAGGAAGAAGTGACTAAGGAGAGCCTCAATTCGTCCCTTATATTCTTTTACAGATAAAAGTAAAACGAACCTCAAACAAATGCAGAAATAATGAAAATAATTTTCCTTCAAAAAAGAAGTTAAAAATCAGAAATAAAACGGAGAGAGATGAAAGTAAAAGACAAAAATTCCAATTAAAAAATTCTACCCAGATTAAATGATGCTAATGCCAAGAACAATCCCAAAATGTTTCGATATGCAGAGCCTACATTATGTTCCCAGATGAAATTCAATAAGTGTAATACGAGGCAATGGGCAGGCAGAAATTTACAACTGCCATTTGTATCTTCAGTATCACAGGTAAGATTATTATTAGTGATAACTTTGATTTGCTTTTTTTTTGCGTGAAACTAGTTAATGAAAGAGAAAAAAATTATAGATGTCATAGTAGTAACAAGAATAAACCTTAATAATATTGGCATTCATGTGGCTTTCACACTGGATAGACCTGTGACTCCTTTCTAAAAACTTTCAAGTTTTACCAACCCCGATTTTTGTCTTGTGTGATGCCTTTTACATGGCTTCTTTTCTATCATGTACAGTTGGGGAAAAAGGTTCCCTAAAGAAAAATTTTAAAAAATGGTAACATCCAAGAAGTACTTTTTCCCAACACGTTGAGGTGAGTGTACCCCCAAAGGTCACCTGAGCCCGAGCAGAAACAGGTGGTAGCTGGCCCAACCCCACTCAATGCCAGCAGCTAGGAACGAACTCAACCTCACCACCCACAGCCAGATACTGTAACCACTAACCTACCGGTTGCTCAATTTAAAAAATCTCCCCGGAATTACTATTTTTTTTTTTTTAATCTTACTCAGCATAAACGCGTCTTTCATATCTAGCAGTAGGTGAATTTTAACCATTGTATAATTAGTTAAACAGTCCTGCTCGTGAAACTGAGTTTCCTACTAATATTTATTGGTAAGAAACATGAAATTTCATGAGATTACTGATAGAGAAAAAATACTACAAAAAATATTGATCTCAGCATTTCTGAATCTCTTTCTCAGAGTAAGAGTCATAACCTTGGCACTGTCATTCAGGAGAATTTGGGACACCTGAAACTAAACCCTTTAAATGAAGTTGGTAAGATCATTTGTCGATTTTTCGCACCACTTTTATGACTAAGTAAAGATAGAGTTTAAAATCTTAAATCGTATTCATGAAAGTTTAATATGGATGCATTTCCATAAAAAAACCTCAGAATATATATATATTTTTTATTTTTTTTGAGAAGGCGAGGGCACAAAATCATGCGTATGCCATTATACAGGGTGTACATAAAGTCAGGATCTATTTTTGTGAAGCACTTGGAAATTATATGGAATTCAATCATAAAATGATAAAGTGGTAACATTTATTAAATAATTAAGAGTAGGATTCGACGTGACGCCTATCAGTATCCCTGCACAGCTCAAATCGTTCCGCAGCATTTCTAAACACATTCTGGAGCATTTGTGGGGTTATGTTGTCTGCAGCAGTTCGTATACGTGTACGTAAGTTTTCAAGACTTGTAATCTTCGTCTGATAGACGTGCGATTTGATAAAGCCCCATGCAAAGAAATCTAAAGGGGTTAAATCTGGTGATCTCGCTGGCCAAGGTCTGTTGCTTCCGCGTTCGATCCAGCGATTTGGAAAACGTCTATTTAGATAATCCTGAACAATTTTGGCATAGTGACAAGGAGCACCATCATGTTGATAGACGACGGGGATAGGATTGTTAGTACCGTCGTCTATCAACATGATGGTGCTCCTTGTCACTATGCCAAAATTGTTCAGGATTATCTAAATAGACGTTTTCCAAATCGCTGGATCGAACGCGGAAGCAACAGACCTTGGCCAGCGAGATCACCAGATTTAACCCCTTTAGATTTCTTTGTATGGGGCTTTATCAAATCGCACGTCTATCAGACGAAGATTACAAGTCTTGAAAACTTACGTACACGTATACGAACTGCTGCAGATAACATAACCCCGCAAATGCTCCAGAATGTGTTTAGAAATGCTGCGGAACGATTTGAGCTGTGCAGGGATACTGATGGGCGTCGCGTCGAATCCTACTCTTAATTATTTAATAAATGTTACCACTTTTATGATTGAATTCCATATAAAAACTATGGTATTTGTCACTTACCATTACTTATTCGGACTATAGTGGATTTAATTTTCCCAGAAGAGTTCCTTGTTCCATGCACGGTCTGTGTTTAACATATAAATTTCTCAGGAGACCATTCTGAGTTTGTGTGTGTATATATATATATATATCAGTGGCGACTCCTGCACGGCTGAGGGGCAAGGAGAAGCATGAGATAAAATTGTGTATTTATAGATTTAAGTTTTAAAAACAAATTCTAAAAATGGTTCTTTGCTGGTAGTATGTTACTATTTTTCTGTCTAGCCTTCGTCACGCAAGCAAATTTTAAGCGCATTTAGATACCCTTACTACCTATAAAAAACTAAGCACACCGGACAAAAAATTAGTCACCCCTAATAGCACCGATAGTAGGAAGTTCAAGGTCACACAGAGGGCGCTGATGTAGCATTGGTAAGTGACAAGTAGCGGTGACGTAGCACACAGGATCAGATCTGTTTCGTGAGGTGGTGAAGAACAAAGTGTGTGTCTGCAAAATGGGTCGTGAGGCAGACGTTACTCAGTGGCAAAAAGGAGCCATCGTGTTTGGCAGAGCCCACGGACACAAACTGTCTGAAGTAGCCCAATTTGTTGGTGTGTCAACGCGTACTGTCCAGTGAGTTTACAAAGAGTGGTGTAGTTCGCAATCAACTGACAATCGACGGCGTAACTGGCCGGAAAACAATTCTCGACAATAGGGGCCGCCGCCATGTTTCTCGTCTAGTAACTGCAAATCTTTTTCAAACCAGAGAACAATTGCTCCAAGAAACCAATGAGGTTCTCCAGCGACCAATTTCCGAACGGACATTGCGACGAGAACTGCATGCGATGGACATCTGGAGCAGGGTACCACGGAAGAGGCCGCTGTTAACAGCAAGTCACAAATTGGCACGTTATAAATGGGCTCAGAGGCACAAAAACTGGACTTCGGCAGATTGGAAACGTGTAATTTGGTCCGATGAGTCCCGTTTTTGTTTGTTCTCCAATGATGGGAGGCGACGAGTACATCGCAGGTCCAATGAAGCCTTTAATCCTGAATGCGTCGAAGTTGTTGTTCAGGCTGGAAACAGAAAGTGAAGCGCAGGAATAGACACCCACGGACTCTAGCGGAACTTCGGGACCGGCTGATGAACGAGTGGCAGCAAATCGATGTTCAGTACATGCACAACCTCGTAGAGCCTCTGCCTCGCCGGATTCGTGCAGTTATCAAGGCCAGAGGCGCCGTCACACGTTATTAGGTACATTGAGAGGGGTGACTAATTTTTTGTCCGGTGTGCTTATATTGACACATTAAGTTTTCGTGTAATCTTTCAAGATCCTTTACTCGGGCGCAAGACATTACGCCCGAGAAAGTATAAGTAATATCATATATTTAAAGTTTTTAATGAATAATTATTTGCTTGCATATGTTTACATAATAGTCCTCCTCCTAATTCTCATCCACAAAGCTGATTCAGCTCCTCCTCACCATACCTGTAACTTCTTTTTCAAATGAAAGAAGTTTCTCTGTTCTTGATCGAATTAGATCATATTTAAGAAACACAATGGCTCAAGAACGGCTCTCGTTCCTGGCTAGGATTTCAATTGAAAAAGAAATACTTATTGATTTAGAAAGAAAAAAGGAATTTGCTTTAAAACCAAGACGCTTGGACTTTGTTCAAGTAAATAAAATTCAAATAATTTTTTGTACGAAAGTATGTATTTATTTATTTTATCGAGTCTTAAGTTATTGTCATGCATTTGAATGTCGGCTCATGTGTAGACTTGAAAACTTAGAGAGCCCAAGTAGTCTTCAAGAGCTGGAGTCGCCACTGATATATATATATATATATATATATATATATATATATATATATATATATATATCGTGGCGACTCCAGCTCTTGAAGACTACTTGGGCTCTCTAAGTTTTCAAGTCTACACATGAGCCGACATTCAAATGCATGACAATAACTTAAGACTCGATAAAATAAATAAATACATACTTTCGTACAAAAAATTATTTGAATTTTATTTACTTGAACAAAGTCCAAGCGTCTTGGTTTTAAAGCAAATTCCTTTTTTTCTTTCTAATCAATAAGTATTTCTTTTTCATTGAAATCCTAGCCAGGAACGAGAGCCGTTCTTGAGCCATTGTGTTTCTTAAATATGATCTAATTCGATCAAGAACAGAGAAACTTCTTTCATTTGAAAAAGAAGTTTACAGGTATGGTGAGGAGGAGCTGAATCAGCTTTGTGGATGAAATTAGGAGGAGGACTATTATGTAAACATATGCAAGCAAATAATTATTCATTAAAAACTTTAAATATATGATATTACTTATACTTTCTCGGGCGTAATGTCTTGCGCCCGAGTAAAGGATCTTGAAAGATTACACGAAAACTTAATGTGTCAATAAAGCACACCGGACAAAAAATTAGTCACCCCTCTCAGAATGTACCTAATACGTGTGACGGCGCCTCTGGCCTTGATAACTGCACGAATCCGGCGAGGCAGAGGCTCTACGAGGTTGTGCATGTACTGAACATCGATTTGCTGCCACTCGTTCATCAGCCGGTCCCGAAGTTCCGCTAGAGTCCGTGGGTGTCTATTCCTGCGCTTCACTTTCTGTTTCCAGCCTGAACAACAACTTCGACGCATTCAGGATTAAAGGCTTCATTGGACCTGCGATGTACTCGTCGCCTCCCATCATTGGAGAACAAACAAAAACGGGACTCATCGGACCAAATTACACGTTTCCAATCTGCCGAAGTCCAGTTTTTGTGCCTCTGAGCCCATTTATAACGTGCCAATTTGTGACTTGCTGTTAACAGCGGCCTCTTCCGTGGTACCCTGCTCCAGATGTCCATCGCATGCAGTTCTCGTCGCAATGTCCGTTCGGAAATTGGTCGCTGGAGAACCTCATTGGTTTCTTGGAGCAATTGTTCTCTGGTTTGAAAAAGATTTGCAGTTACTAGACGAGAAACATGGCGGCGGCCCCTATTGTCGAGAATTGTTTTCCGGCCAGTTACGCCGTCGATTGTCAGTTGATTGCGAACTACACCACTCTTTGTAAACTCACTGGACAGTACGCGTTGACACACCAACAAATTGGGCTACTTCAGACAGTTTGTGTCCGTGGGCTCTGCCAAACACGATGGCTCCTTTTTGCCACTGAGTAACGTCTGCCTCACGACCCATTTTGCAGACACACACTTTGTTCTTCACCACCTCACGAAACAGATCTGATCCTGTGTGCTACGTCACCGCTACTTGTCACTTACCAATGCTACATCAGCGCCCTCTGTGTGACCTTGAACTTCCTACTATCGGTGCTATTAGGGTGACTAATTTTTTGTCCGGTGTGCTTAGTTTTTTTAGGTAGTAAGGGTATCTAAATGCGCTTAAAATTTGCTTGCGTGACGAAGGCTAGACAGAAAATAGTAACATACTACCAGCAAAGAACCATTTTTAGAATTTGTTTTTAAACTTAAATCTATAAATACACAATTTTATCTCATGCTTCTCCTTGCCCCTCAGCCGTGCAGGAGTCGCCACTGATATATATATATATATACACACAAACTCAGAATGGTCTCCTGAGAAATTTATATGTTAAACACAGACCGTGCATGGAACAAGGAACTCTTCTGGGAAAATTAAATCCACTATAGTCCGAATAAGTAATGG
Source organism: Bathynomus jamesi (assembly GCA_023014485.1). Lineage (NCBI taxonomy): Eukaryota > Metazoa > Arthropoda > Malacostraca > Isopoda > Cirolanidae > Bathynomus > Bathynomus jamesi. The sequence continues at coordinate 4,403 of JAJOZX010017421.1, read as the reverse complement.
TAAGTGACAAATACCATAGTTTTTATATGGAATTCAATCATAAAAGTGGTAACATTTATTAATATTAAGAGTAGGATTCGACGCGACGCCCATCAGTATCCCTGCACAGCTCAAATCGTTCCGCAGCATTTCTAAACACATTCTGGAGCATTTGCGGGGTTATGTTATCTGCAGCAGTTCGTATACGTGTACGTAAGTTTTCAAGACTTGTAATCTTCGTCTGATAGACGTGCGATTTGATAAAGCCCCATACAAAGAAATCTAAAGGGGTTAAATCTGGTGATCTCGCTGGCCAAGGTCTGTTGCTTCCGCGTTCGATCCAGCGATTTGGAAAACGTCTATTTAGATAATCCTGAACAATTTTGGCATAGTGACAAGGAGCACCATCATGTTGATAGACGACGGTACTAACAATCCTATCCCCGTCGTCTATCACATGATGGTGCTCCTTGTCACTATGCCAAATTGTTCAGGATTATCTAAATAGACGTTTTCCAATCGCTGGATCGAACGCGGAAGCAACAGACCTTGGCCAGCGAGATCACCAGATTTAACCCCTTTAGATTTCTTTGCATGGGCTTTATCAAATCGCACGTCTATCAGACGAAGATTACAAGTCTTGAAAACTTACGTACACGTATACGAACTGCTGCAGACAACATAACCCCACAAATGCTCCAGAATGTGTTTAGAAATGCTGCGGAACGATTTGAGCTGTGCAGGGATACTGATAGGCGTCACGTCGAATCCTACTCTTAATTATTTAATAAATGTTACCACTTTATCATTTTATGATTGAATTCCATATAATTTCCAAGTGCTTCACAAAAATAGATCCTGACTTTATGTACACCCTGTATAATGGCATACGCATGATTTTGTGCCCTCGCCTTCTCAAAAAAATAAAAATATATATATATTTCTGAGGTTTTTTTATGGAAATGCATCCATATTAAACTTTCATGAATACGATTTAAGATTTTAAACTCTATCTTTACTTAGTCATAAAAGTGGTGCGAAAAATCGACAAATGATCTTACCAACTTCATTTAAAGGGTTTAGTTTCAGGTGTCCCAAATTCTCCTGAATGACAGTGCCAAGGTTATGACTCTTACTCTGAGAAAGAGATTCAGAAATGCTGAGATCAATATTTTTTGTAGTATTTTTTCTCTATCAGTAATCTCATGAAATTTCATGTTTCTTACCAATAAATATTAGTAGGAAACTCAGTTTCACGAGCAGGACTGTTTAACTAATTATACAATGGTTAAATTCACCTACTGCTAGATATGAAAGACGCGTTTATGCTGAGTAAGATTAAAAAAAAAAAATAGTAATTCCGGGGATTTTTTAAATTGAGCAACCGGTAGGTTAGTGGTTACAGTATCTGGCTGTGGGTGGTGAGGTTGAGTTCGTTCCTAGCTGCTGGCATTGAGTGGGGTTGGGCCAGCTACCACCTGTTTCTGCTCGGGCTCAGGTGACCTTTGGGGGTACACTCACCTCAACGTGTTGGGAAAAGTACTTCTTGGATGTTACCATTTTTTAAAATTTTTCTTTAGGGAACCTTTTTTCCCCAACTGTACATGATAGAAAAGAAGCCATGTAAAAGGCATCACACAAGACAAAAATCGGGGTTGGTAAAACTTGAAAGTTTTTAGAAAGGAGTCACAGGTCTATCCAGTGTGAAAGCCACATGAATGCCAATATTATTAAGGTTTATTCTTGTTACTACTATGACATCTATAATTTTTTTCTCTTTCATTAACTAGTTTCACGCAAAAAAAAAGCAAATCAAAGTTATCACTAATAATAATCTTACCTGTGATACTGAAGATACAAATGGCAGTTGTAATTTCTGCCTGCCCATTGCCTCGTATTACACTTATTGAATTTCATCTGGGAACATAATGTAGGCTCTGCATATCGAAACATTTTGGGATTGTTCTTGGCATTAGCATCATTTAATCTGGGTAGAATTTTTTTAATTGGAATTTTTGTCTTTTTACTTTCATCTCTCTCCGTTTTATTTCTGATTTTTAACTTCTTTTTGAAGGAAATTATTTCATTATTTCTGCATTTGTTTGAGGTTCGTTTTACTTTTATCTGTAAAAGAATATAAGGGACGAATTGAGGCTCTCCTTAGTCACTTCTTCCTAGGAGGGCCTCAGTTACTAACCAAAGTTTTCAGGCTTTTATTAAACACTATTTCTAAACAGACCCAACTCAAACTAATGGTTCTAATTCCTGTTTTAACACTAAATACTGTATTTACTTTTGTTTTTAACAAAGTAAACAATCTTCATTCAGAAAAAGAAACATTACATAAGGTATACAACATTAGAGAGACCAAGAGAATATTACATCCACAGATTTACACAGTACATTGGCATTTATGCTCGATTTTACATTTAGTGGCAAGAAATGTAGTCTTATCTGAAAATGTCATTGGGAATTATGAGGGATTCACAATGAAATTACGCACACAAAACAATAAGGAATTATCAAGATACAGCTGTAATATGAATGCGAGAGAGTAACATACTTTCATTTTCTCTGGCTTCGACTTCCTTATGAGGGCGCTAACAACAGGGGATTTCTTGGCCATTTTTCGTTTCTCTTTGCGATGGGCAAGATAAAAAGAAAAAACTGAATTACTAATGAAGTACATCTATAACACTAAATTTTCACTTCTGTGTTGAACCTCAATAACCATTTTAAAAATATAAAAACAAACCAGAAAACTGTCAAGACGAATGAGCCCTTTTCCCCTAGCCACTCCTCATCTCCATCCCATCCCCTCAGAATGCAGAAAAGTTTACAACGACGACAACGTAACACCCAACTACAATTTGCAATCAACCTTCAGTCAGCTCACAATAAGTCTAAATTAGAGCTCCCATGGATCGGTTGGTTAGAGATTAGACCCAAGCTGTGAAGGCCTAGGTTCGACTCCCACCTCCGCTGTAGTTGGGCCAATTACATACTCTTATGATTGCTTGAGCTTAGCTGACTCTCTCAAGAGTATACACCAGGGTTGTGGAGTCGGTCCAAAATTTTCCGACTCCACACATTGTAAAAAATCTAAAAATCCGACTCCGACTCCTCACATTTTAAATATACGACTCCGACTCCTCTAGTGTTTCACTCTATAATTATCATCATAATAAGACATTTCATCACCACCACATGAATCGTCAGGTTACTTTCTAGGATAAGGGAACATTCAAATATTAAGAAGGATATTGACTTGTAGATATTATCATATTAAGGGATTTTTATTTTTTCCAATATATATATATATATATATATATATATACACGTGTATATATATAAATGAAAAAGATTCTCTTAAACATAATTAAGGTCTAACCAGTAGTAGTCCTACTTAAAATTGAATAACCCTTCTTAACCTAGTGGCTATATAACCAGGGTTGTGGAGTCGGTCCAAAATTTTCCGACTCCGACTCCACACATTGTAAAAATTCGACTCCTACTCCGACTCCGCCCTGAAACGTGCGACTCCACGACTCCGACTCCACAACCCTGGTATACACCCACCCCTTTACGTGTGGGAAAATAGGATTCTAAATTATTTATAATTATTATTAAAAAAAATTTATGTTTAATTATACCAATTTATTTGTATGTATACAGATTTTTTAAGTTTCTGAATGTTACAGAAATAAGGTAACAATTGATAGGTGATGTGGGTTCATAAGTTTGAAACAGGAAGAAATACTTTATTAAAATAGTCTGTTCAAATAAGCTACTTTTAATGTTTAGCTTTTAGCCTACATTACCTTATCCAGGAGACAGAATGTTGGCCACAATTAATTAAAAATGTGAAAATAAAAATCACAAACTCTTATTCTATTTAGTCTAAATTAAATCACAGCCAGCATTACAAAACGTTTCGTTATGAATTGAAATTATATTTGAAGAAATGGGTGCAAAAATTTCTCTTAGTGAAACAAGTTTTGAGTATATACTGTACTTTCATTCAAAGCTTCCTACAACACTTATACAAGAAAACAAGACTACAACAAGGATACAGTTGACTCTCTTTATACCAAATAGTTATGTCACAAAATTCATTCAGTTACTGCAAATTGTATGGATACTTTGTAGCCTATAATGTAAGCTGCAATAAAAATATAGTAAGAACTAAGACTACACTATGTATTTATATATTAAAACACATGTATTTATTTTACAACATTTACATCAACACAAACATTACTGTAGGAAGAAGTGAATATAGTAATAACACACTACAACTAAAGTGCAATAATGCATAAAAAATACAGTACATATAAAGCTTACTCTTAATTTTGCAACAGGTTAATTGTAATTGTTGTATCTGGACAGCATAATGGTCTGAAAATTGCCTCCATTACTTAAGT
>JAJOZX010017420.1:0-55911 GCA_023014485.1 Bathynomus jamesi | reverse complement strand
CAAAGAGTGGCCTCTTCTTAAGACTTCTCTCCTTCTAAAAATCAATTCTATACCAAAGAGTTCTTCTTAAAATCCTCTTCTAAAAATCTCTTAAAATCTGTTAAGATCCTCTTCTTCTATGTCCCTATGGGGTGCTTCGACGTCGACGGGGGTTCTTGATTTTTATCCTGATGCAGGGTAATTTCTATTCTTGGCCAAAGAGTGGCCTCTTCTTAAAATCTTCTTGTTAAAATCTTCTGGTTAAAATCTTCTGGTTAAAATCTTCTGGTTAAAATCTTCTGGTTGAGGGTCTGGAAGACTGGAAGAATCCTGGAGTCGTGAAGATCCTGGTTAAATGGTCTGGAAGACTGGAAGAATCCTGGAGTCGTGAAGATCCTGGTTAAAGGGTCTAGTCTTGTTATGTTCCTTCTTCTATGTGTTTATCCTGGTATAGGGTCGCCAGACTGTTACCCCCCCCTTTTATGGCCCTGAGTCGGTTCGGATTCGACGGGGGGTTCTGGTTAGGAGGCTGCAACGGATATTTCTTCTATAACATTCTAATTCTTTTCGGTCGCCACTTGTTAAACTCTTGGCTACAGACTCGCCAGACTGTTATGCCGATATCTTCTATGGTGCTTGGGTTGTCTCTTAATTTGGGCAAAGGGTCGCCAATTTTTAATTCTTCTCTTTTTATAATACTCTGATACTTTCTCTGATACTAAAATTATCGACTTTTCTCTTTTATAACTTGACTTGACTGACTGAGTTCCTGAAGAGAGTACGGCTCGAAGGGAAAATAAAAAGTTTCTCTTACATTTAGTTTACTTCTCCAAATGTACAGTTAGTTCTCTGAATTTACAGGGGTAAGGTTCGACCTCTTTCGACCATGGCTCAGGCCGAATCTAAAAATATTAAGAAGGCAAGGGGCCTCTGCCCCCTCCTAATGAGGTGCTAATATGAAGTCTAATGAAGAAGAGCCTTAAATGAAGTAGCGCCTAATTTTACAAGTACATGTATAATATAGCCTAAATGTTTGGGGGAGACAGTCGAAGGTTAAGTTTCCCCCCTTTTTTTAAACACATCAGATGTTTTTGAATGATTGCAAATAAAATTTAAAAAATAAAAATAAAAACTAATTGTATTTTTCGCCGAGTCTATATTTATGAAGGCGATATCATTTCGTAATAGTACACATGTACAAATTAAGTACATGACTGAGTACGTATTAATTTTGGTTCATTACAATTACGATTACAATTACCAATTAATTCATATTCACTTGTTGTTTAATTACACTTCCATTTTGAAGTACATTCTTACATGATAAATAATTAAATCATTACATTTAATTACAGTTTCAATGAAGTACATTACAAGTTATTGTTAATTACAGTTTCATTAAAGTACATTACGTTATATTAAATTAAAGTATTACAGTTAATTACAATTAAACAGTTACTATAACTTTGTTTTGTTTTTACAGTGTTTCTTATTAATAGACAATTAAGATGTTAAATATAATACAACGTACATGGCACTTACGAGATAATTTATTTACGAAATAATATGCTATAATATGTTATGAATTTGAAATCAGAGCGAACGGAGGTATTTTATCTTTGAGGCGCTCGACTCTGTCGTCGTGAGCGGAATTCGATCTTACTAAGCATTTTTTTTAGTTCACCTCGGGAGGTCATATAATTAAAAATAAAAATGAAAAAAATAATACGAGAACGTTTTTTCGCGTTCTCGAACGAACGCCCAAAGTTTCGCGCGTCACAAATTGACACGAGTAAACATAGACTGATAAGTTGATAGGGCATAAGTAGACAATAGGTAGATGAATGAATAAGTAATAAAATTAATAAAGGATAGCGGTCAAGAAAGAACATGAATGTAAGTATGAGTATGGTTGAATAATAATGTTTATACTACATAACATATAAATAATGACTTCTATAGAGTGTTTCGTCCTTAGCATGATGTTAAAGAATTTTCATACATTGGATACTAGATATATGATGAAGGGAAAATGTGACGTCATAGTTATTGAATTTTTACGTATAGTACAAATCATTATTAGGAAGATTTACAAGAACAAATTAGAGACGAAGAGTGGGAAACGTAAAGAGAATAAAGTTATTTTATGACGTCATAGTGTATAAGTCATTATTAGAAAGATGAATTAGAAAAATACAGGAATGAATAAAGACGTACAAATCGAAATTCTATCCAAAACTCGCTTATGCGATTTTGGTTTCTTATGTAAAAATGGACATTCGAACATAAAACTATACGAACATAAGTATTGCATGAAGACAATGAATCCATATAATGATGGTGTAGGAATTGTTCATTGTTCACTTTTTACATTGCTCTCCCCTTTTTTTTTTAAAATGATATTTATACAATAATATAATAAAATTATACAATACAATACAATTGAGAAAATAACATCGTAACTAATTCAAGTTAGGTGACGAATTTTTCTTTACATTACAAGTTTTATACAGAACAAGTGAGTTATTATATAATATAAAAGGATTCAAAGATTAATACTTTAATTTTTAGACAACAATTAAGCTAGACAAAGAATGATATTGTTACATTTTTTTACAAAAAAAAATTATTTTTCTGTGGGAAAAATTATGTACATAATGAATAGGTAAAAGGGAAAAACGTAAATCGTACAATCTATAAACTAATTTTTATTGACTAGCGTTGGTAAAAATAGAATTACGTAATGGATGATGTATAGACCTGTAGTCTAGTGTGTATTTGGGTGTATTAGGTATAAAGTGTGTATCTGATAATTTCGAGAGACAGATTAAGTTGAGAGGATTGTTCAATTAACTGAATAAATGCATGAGCAAGATATATTAGAAAGCAAAAATGATTAAAACTAAATAGCATAGTTTGCACTTACGTAATGAAATAGTTTTATTGTGATATTCAATGATTTTAGCATAAGGTTTGTAGGTATATAGTATATATATAGTGTGCATGCATTTTTATTAACTGTTATAGGTACAAATCGAATTACGTAGTGGATGATGTATAGACCTGTGGTCAAATGTGTATTTATGTTTATTGGGTACAAAGTGTGTATTTTATAATTTCGAGACACAGATTAAATTCGACTACTAAAATTCATAACCATATACTGTAGTAGTATGTCAATTTGACTATAATTTTCGTTTGATACCTTACAAATGGTACAATAACAATTTAAGGACAGTTACTCACGATTAATTGAACAAAAGAAAAATAAAAATACAAATTAAAAATATGAATCAATTATGCATTTCAACGAGCTAAATACAATTTTATAATATTCTAAAAAAATAAAAGTAAATCGAGCCATAGATGAGTTTCGACCAAGAATAAAAAAGTTATTGAAATGGAAGGGAAGCATTTCGAACAATCTTTTCTTTTAATAATTTCAATTGAATTTTACATTAAAAATTATTTTTATATAATAAAAAATATAGAAAGGTTTAATAATTTTTGCCTCTTAAGTAGAAAAATTATATACTCTTTCGTTGAATGTTGATAGAATTTGAATTATTTGATTTTTTTTTTTTTTTTTTAATCTGAAAACTGTTTGCATATAGACAAATACATCTGTTTTATTGTGTAGAAGTTTTATTAAAAATTAAATGATTGAAATTTAGGGTATGTGCGGTCATACGGGTAAATTTCCCGATCGTACAGAGCAGGATAAATTAGGTACATGATCGATTAATTGTTACGCTATTTATGTCATCATATAATCAAAATAATTATAAAACTCGTTAAAAACTTTTGTAAAAACGGTTTTGGTCGACACTGGGTTCAACTGGGGTTGGGTGTTAAAATAAAAATAAAATAAAAAAAACAAAGTTTGGAGTACTACATTCGGGGGAATTGAGTGACTAAGCGGGGGATATACATGTAAGTCTGAAATTGACAATAACTCTTTCGTGAGCACTTTTTTTTTTTTTTTTTTTTTTAAAGATTGCTTGTCACACTACTTAGAACAAAAATTAAAAAAGTTGAACAAACGGAGGGACGGCATGTTCCTCATATACATTATAATAATTACCAAAATCGTTACAAACAATTATAAAAACTGTTTTGGTCACAAACAATGAAATGTCATTTTACCTATATATTTATATACGCAACAATGGCATGAAAAGAAAAGACAGATAGGTCAATTTTCTTCTCACAAACAAAAAAAAGATTAACTAAAGACACAAACGGGTCAATTCAGGTTGAATTTAATTCTCTTTTACAACAAAAAAAAGTTTGAATTAAATTCTTAAATTACATTTTCTTAAATTAAATTCTCTGAAATTACAAAGGAAAAGTTGAATTCAATTGACTGCATTGAAAACTTGGGACTTGAAAACTAACTTCGACTTAAAAACTAACTTTGACTTGAACTCTCTAACTTCAAATAAAACACTCTGGCTTCGAATATAACTGACTTCGAATATAACTCTGACTTCGAATATAACTCTGACTTCGAAAATATAACTCTGACTTGAACTCTATCAAGTATTCTGAAACTGAAAATGAAACTTAACTGTCTAACTTGAACGCTTGTCAAGTGAAGATTAACTGAAAATGGAAAATGACTGCACTTGATCATTATCAAGTGGAGACGATTAACCTCTGTTTTGGTTGACCCTCTTGGTGCAACCTTCTGACTTGAAAAACTGACTTCAAAAACTGACTTCAAAAAAATGACTTCAAAAAAATGACTTCAAAAAAATGACTTCAAAAAAATGACTTCAAAATTACTTCAAGTATCTTTATAAATCTCTGGGGTTTGGTTGTCCCTTTTGGTTACAACCAACTGAAACTGTCTGAAAACTGAAAATGGAACTTGAAACTGCTTCAAGTAACTCTATAACTCTCTAAACTCTCTCTAAACTCTCTCTCTCTTAATTTGCAAGTCAATTCAATTCAGTAATTGGAAAAAATTTGCAAACAAAAAATAAAAAAAAATGTAAACATTTCACTCGAATGTACGGGAAGGTACATAAAATAAAATTATTCTATACTGAATATAATAGTGCAAATAACTGTGACAATCGACTCTGCGACAATTGACTCTGTGACAATTGACTCTGCGACAATTGACTCTGCGACAATTGACTCTGCGACAATTGACTCTGCGACAATTAACTCTCTGACAATTAACTCTCTTTGAAATTAACTCTCTTTGAAATTAACTCCTTTGAAATTAACTCTCTTTGAAATTAACTCTGTTACAATTAACTCTCTGTGTTACAATTAACTCTCTGTGTTACAATTAACTCTGTGTTACAATTAACTCTGTTACAATTAACTCTCTGTTACAATTAACTCTGTTACAATTAACTTCTGTTACAATTAACTCTGTTAAAATTACTGTTTCAATAAAAAAAAGTGTATCGCTGGTGTCTGAAGTGTTCACTGTGTTTTGTGTTAAATTCTGGTTTGATACTCATTATTAACTGTTAATAATAATGACTTTTCAAATGTTTATAAATTACTTAAAAAAAAAAACTGTACTTAATAAAAATTTTCTATGGGGAAATCCTTGAGACGTGTCCTGAAGACGTCTTGCTGGCTACTTCTTCTTGGATGAAAACTAGGCGTGGAGAACTTGGAGTCGTGACACACCAGTTCAAGGGTGGATGTTACGAACAAGAAGTCGTGACACGCCGGTCAACTGGTTTTATCCTGATGCAGGGTAATTTCTATCTTGGCCAAAGAGTGGCCTCTTCTTAAAATCCTCTTCTAAAAATAATCTTCTTAAAATCTGTTAAGATCCTCTTCTTCTATGTCCCTATGGGGTGCTTCGACGTCGACGGGGCGTTCTTGATTTTTATCCTGATGCAGGGTAATTTCTATTCTTGGCCAAAGAGTGGCCTCTTCTTAAATCTTCTTGTTAAAATCTTCTGGTTAAAATCTTCTGGTTAAAATCTTCTGGTTAAAATCTTCTGGTTGAGGGTCTGGAAGACTGGAAGAATCCTGGAGTCGTGAAGATCCTGGTTAAATGGTCTGGAAGACTGGAAGAATCCTGGAGTCGTGAAGATCCTGGTTAAAGGGTCTAGTCTTGTTATGTTCCTTCTTCTATGTGTTTATCCTGGTATAGGGTCGCCAGACTGTTACCCCCCCTTTTATGGCCCTGAGTCGGTTCGGATTCGACGGGGGTTCTGGTTAGGAGGCTGCAACGGATATTTCTTCTATAACATTCTAATTCTTTTCGGTCGCCACTTGTTAAACTCTTGGCTACAGACTCGCCAGACTGTTATGCCGATATCTTCTATGGTGCTTGGGTTGTCTCTTAATTTGGGCAAAGGGTCGCCAATTTTTAATTCTTCTCTTTTTATAATACTCTGATACTTTCTCTGATACTAAAATTATCGACTTTTCTCTTTTATAACTTGACTTGACTGACTGAGTTCCTGAAGAGAGTACGGCTCGAAGGGGAAAATAAAAAGTTTCTCTTACATTTAGTTTACTTCTCCAAATGTACAGTTAGTTCTCTGAATTTACAGGGGTAGAGGTTCGACCTCTTTCGACCATGGCTCAGGCCGGAATCTAAAAAATATTAAGAAGGCAAGGGGCCTCTGCCCCCTCCTAATGAGGTGCTAATATGAAGTCTAATGAAGAAGAGCCTTAAATGAAGTAGCGCCTAATTTTACAAGTACATGTATAATATAGCCTAAATGTTTGGGGAGACAGTCGAAGGTTAAGTTTCCCCCCTTTTTTTAAACACATCAGATGTTTTTGAATGATTGCAAATAAGAATTTAAAAAATAAAAATAAAAACTAATTTGTATTTTCGCCGAGTCTATATTTATGAAGGCGATATCATTTCGTAATAGTACACATGTACAAATTAAGTACATGACTGAGTACGTATTAATTTTGGTTCATTACAATTACGATTACAATTACCAATTAATTCATATTCACTTGTTGTTTAATTACACTTCCATTTTGAAGTACATTCTTACATGATAAATTAAATCATTACATTTAATTACAGTTTCAATGAAGTACATTACAAGTTATTGTTAATTACAGTTTCATTAAAGTACATTACGTTATATTAAATTAAAGTATTACAGTTAATTACAATTAAACAGTTACTATAACTTTGTTTTGTTTTTACAGTGTTTCTTATTAATAGACAATTAAGATGTTAAATATAATACAACGTACATGGCACTTACGAGATAATTTATTTACGAAATAATATGCTATAATATGTTATGAATTTGAAATCAGAGCGAACGGAGGTATTTTATCTTTGAGGCGCTCGACTCTGTCGTCGTGAGCGGAATTCGATCTTACTAAGCATTTTTTTTAGTTCACCTCGGGAGGTCATATAATTAAAAATAAAAATGAAAAAAATAATACGAGAACGTTTTTTCGCGTTCTCGAACGAACGCCCAAAGTTTCGCGCGTCACAAATTGACACGAGTAAACATAGACTGATAAGTTGATAGGGCATAAGTAGACAATAGGTAGATGAATGAATAAGTAATAAAATTAATAAAGGATAGCGGTCAAGAAAGAACATGAATGTAAGTATGAGTATGGTTGAATAATAATGTTTATACTACATAACATATAAATAATGACTTCTATAGAGTGTTTCGTCCTTAGCATGATGTTAAAGAATTTTCATACATTGGATACTAGATATATGATGAAGGGAAAATGTGACGTCATAGTTATTGAATTTTTACGTATAGTACAAATCATTATTAGGAAGATTTACAAGAACAAATTAGAGACGAAGAGTGGGAAACGTAAAGAGAATAAAGTTATTTTATGACGTCATAGTGTATAAGTCATTATTAGAAAGATGAATTAGAAAAATACAGGAATGAATAAAGACGTACAAATCGAAATTCTATCCAAAACTCGCTTATGCGATTTTGGTTTCTTATGTAAAAATGGACATTCGAACATAAAACTATACGAACATAAGTATTGCATGAAGACAATGAATCCATATAATGATGGTGTAGGAATTGTTCATTGTTCACTTTTTACATTGCTCTCCCCTTTTTTTTTTTAAATGATATTTATACAATAATATAATAAAATTTATACAATACAATACAATTGAGAAAATAACATCGTAACTAATTCAAGTTAGGTGACGAATTTTTCTTTACATTACAAGTTTTATACAGAACAAGTGAGTTATTATATAATATAAAAGGATTCAAAGATTAATACTTTAATTTTTAGACAACAATTAAGCTAGACAAAGAATGATATTGTTACATTTTTTTACAAAAAAAAATTATTTTTCTGTGGGAAAAATTATGTACATAATGAATAGGTAAAAGGGAAAAACGTAAATCGTACAATCTATAAACTAATTTTTATTGACTAGCGTTGGTAAAAATAGAATTACGTAATGGATGATGTATAGACCTGTAGTCTAGTGTGTATTTGGGTGTATTAGGTATAAAGTGTGTATCTGATAATTTCGAGAGACAGATTAAGTTGAGAGGATTGTTCAATTAACTGAATAAATGCATGAGCAAGATATATTAGAAAGCAAAAATGATTAAAACTAAATAGCATAGTTTGCACTTACGTAATGAAATAGTTTTATTGTGATATTCAATGATTTTAGCATAAGGTTTGTAGGTATATAGTATATATATATAGTGTGCATGCATTTTTATTAACTGTTATAGGTACAAATCGAATTACGTAGTGGATGATGTATAGACCTGTGGTCAAATGTGTATTTATGTTTATTGGGTACAAAGTGTGTATTTTATAATTTCGAGACACAGATTAAATTCGACTACTAAAATTCATAACCATATACTGTAGTAGTATGTCAATTTGACTATAATTTTCGTTTGATACCTTACAAATGGTACAATAACAATTTAAGGACAGTTACTCACGATTAATTGAACAAAAGAAAAATAAAAATACAAATTAAAAATATGAATCAATTATGCATTTCAACGAGCTAAATACAATTTTATAATATTCTAAAAAAATAAAAGTAAATCGAGCCATAGATGAGTTTCGACCAAGAATAAAAAAGTTATTGAAATGGAAGGGAAGCATTTCGAACAATCTTTTCTTTTAATAATTTCAATTGAATTTTACATTAAAAATTATTTTTATATAATAAAAAATATATTAGAAAGGTTTAATAATTTTTGCCTCTTAAGTAGAAAAATTATATACTCTTTCGTTGAATGTTGATAGAATTTGAATTATTTGATTTTTTTTTTTTTTTTTTAAATCTGAAAACTGTTTGCATATAGACAAATACATCTGTTTTATTGTGTAGAAGTTTTATTAAAAATTAAATGATTGAAATTTAGGGTATGTGCGGTCATACGGGTAAATTTCCCGATCGTACAGAGCAGGATAAATTAGGTACATGATCGATTAATTGTTACGCTATTTATGTCATCATATAATCAAAATAATTATAAAACTCGTTAAAAACTTTTGTAAAAACGGTTTTGGTCGACACTGGGTTCAACTGGGGTTGGGGTGTTAAAATAAAAATAAAATAAAAAAAACAAAGTTTGGAGTACTACATTCGGGGGAATTGAGTGACTAAGCGGGGGATATACATGTAAGTCTGAAATTGACAATAACTCTTTCGTGAGCACTTTTTTTTTTTTTTTTTTTTTAAAGATTGCTTGTCACACTACTTAGAACAAAAATTAAAAAAGTTGAACAAACGGAGGGACGGCATGTTCCTCATATACATTATAATAATTACCAAAATCGTTACAAACAATTATAAAAACTGTTTTGGTCACAAACAATGAAATGTCATTTTACCTATATATTTATATACGCAACAATGGCATGAAAAGAAAAGACAGATAGGTCAATTTTCTTCTCACAAACAAAAAAAAGATTAACTAAAGACACAAACGGGTCAATTCAGGTTGAATTTAATTCTCTTTTACAACAAAAAAAAGTTTGAATTAAATTCTTAAATTACATTTTCTTAAATTAAATTCTCTGAAATTACAAAGGAAAAGTTGAATTCAATTGACTGCATTGAAAACTTGGGACTTGAAAACTAACTTCGACTTAAAAACTAACTTTGACTTGAACTCTCTAACTTCAAATAAAACACTCTGGCTTCGAATATAACTCTGACTTCGAATATAACTCTGACTTCGAATATAACTCTGACTTGAACTCTATCAAGTATTCTGAAACTGAAAATGAAACTTAACTGTCTAACTTGAACGCTTGTCAAGTGAAGATTAACTGAAAATGGAAAATGACTGCACTTGATCATTATCAAGTGGAGACGATTAACCTCTGTTTTGGTTGACCCTCTTGGTGCAACCTTCTGACTTGAAAAACTGACTTCAAAAACTGACTTCAAAAAAATGACTTCAAAAAAATGACTTCAAAAAATGACTTCAAAAAAATGACTTCAAAATTACTTCAAGTATCTTTATAAATCTCTGGGGTTTGGTTGTCCCTTTTGGTTACAACCAACTGAAACTGTCTGAAAACTGAAAATGGAACTTGAAACTGCTTCAAGTAACTCTATAACTCTATAAACTCTCTCTAAACTCTCTCTAAACTCTCTCTCTCTTAATTTGCAAGTCAATTCAATTCAGTAATTGGAAAAAATTTGCAAACAAAAAATAAAAAAAATGTAAACATTTCACTCGAATGTACGGGAAGGTACATAAAATAAAATTATTCTATACTGAATATAATAGTGCAAATAACTGTGACAATCGACTCTGCGACAATTGACTGTGACAATTGACTCTGCGACAATTGACTCTGCGACAATTGACTCTGCGACAATTGACTCTGCGACAATTAACTCTCTGACAATTAACTCTCTTTGAAATTAACTCTCTTTGAAATTAACTCTCTTTGAAATTAACTTCTCTTTGAAATTAACTCTTTTGAAATTAACTCCCTTTGAAATTATCTCTCTTTGAAATTAACTCTGTTACAATTAACTCTCTGTGTTACAATTAACTCTCTGTGTTACAATTAACTCTGTGTTACAATTAACTCTGTTACAATTAACTCTCTGTTACAATTAACTCTGTTACAATTAACTCTCTGTTACAATTAACTCTGTTAAAATTACTGTTTCAATAAAAAAAAGTGTATCACTGGTGTCTGAAGTGTTCACTGTGTTTTGTGTTAAATTCTGGTTTGATACTCATTATTAACTGTTAATAATAATGACTTTTCAAATGTTTATAAATTACTTAAAAAAAAAAACTGTACTTAATAAAATTTTCTATGGGGAAATCCTTGAGACGTGTCCTGAAGACGTCTTGCTGGCTACTTCTTCTTGGATGAAAACTAGGCGTGGAGAACTTGGAGTCGTGACACACCAGTTCAAGGGTGGATGTTACGAACAAGAAGTCGTGACACGCCGGTCAACTGGTTTTATCCTGATGCAGGGTAATTTCTATCTTGGCCAAAGAGTGGCCTCTTCTTAAAGTAATCTTCTTCTTAAAGTAATCTTCTTCTTAAAATAATCTTATCTTGCATAATCTATATTGGCCAAATGTCCTCTTAAATCCTCTTCTAAAAATAATCTTCTTATCTGTTAAGATCCTCTTCTTCTATGTCCCTATGGGGTGCTTCGACGTCGACGGGGCGTTCTTGATTTTTATCCTGATGCAGGGTAATTTCTATTCTTGGCCAAAGAGTGGCCTCTTCTTAAAATCTTCTTGTTAAAATCTTCTGGTTAAAATCTTCTGGTTAAAATCTTCTGGTTGAGGGTCTGGAAGACTGGAAGAATCCTGGAGTCGTGAAGATCCTGGTTAAATGGTCTGGAAGACTGGAAGAATCCTGGAGTCGTGAAGATCCTGGTTAAAGGGTCTAGTCTTGTTATGTTCCTTCTTCTATGTGTTTATCCTGGTATAGGGTCGCCAGACTGTTACCCCCCCTTTTATGGCCCTGAGTCGGTTCGGATTCGACGGGGGTTCTGGTTAGGAGGCTGCAACGGATATTTCTTCTATAACATTCTAATTCTTTTCGGTCGCCACTTGTTAAACTCTTGGCTACAGACTCGCCAGACTGTTATGCCGATATCTTCTATGGTGCTTGGGTTGTCTCTTAATTTGGGCAAAGGGTCGCCAATTTTTAATTCTTCTCTTTTTATAATACTCTGATACTTTCTCTGATACTAAAATTATCGACTTTTCTCTTTTATAACTTGACTTGACTGACTGAGTTCCTGAAGAGAGTACGGCTCGAAGGGGAAAATAAAAAGTTTCTCTTACATTTAGTTTACTTCTCCAAATGTACAGTTAGTTCTCTGAATTTACAGGGGTAGAGGTTCGACCTCTTTCGACCATGGCTCAGGCCGGAATCTAAAAAATATTAAGAAGGCAAGGGGCCTCTGCCCCCTCCTAATGAGGTGCTAATATGAAGTCTAATGAAGAAGAGCCTTAAATGAAGTAGCGCCTAATTTTACAAGTACATGTATAATATAGCCTAAATGTTTGGGGGAGACAGTCGAAGGTTAAGTTTCCCCCCTTTTTTTAAACACATCAGATGTTTTTGAATGATTGCAAATAAGAATTTAAAAAATAAAAATAAAAACTAATTTGTATTTTTCGCCGAGTCTATATTTATGAAGGCGATATCATTTCGTAATAGTACACATGTACAAATTAAGTACATGACTGAGTACGTATTAATTTTGGTTCATTACAATTACGATTACAATTACCAATTAATTCATATTCACTTGTTGTTTAATTACACTTCCATTTTGAAGTACATTCTTACATGATAAATTAAATCATTACATTTAATTACAGTTTCAATGAAGTACATTACAAGTTATTGTTAATTACAGTTTCATTAAAGTACATTACGTTATATTAAATTAAAGTATTACAGTTAATTACAATTAAACAGTTACTATAACTTTGTTTTGTTTTTACAGTGTTTCTTATTAATAGACAATTAAGATGTTAAATATAATACAACGTACATGGCACTTACGAGATAATTTATTTACGAAAATAATATGCTATAATATGTTATGAATTTGAAATCAGAGCGAACGGAGGTATTTTATCTTTGAGGCGCTCGACTCTGTCGTCGTGAGCGGAATTCGATCTTACTAAGCATTTTTTTAGTTCACCTCGGGAGGTCATATAATTAAAAATAAAAATGAAAAAAATAATACGAGAACGTTTTTTCGCGTTCTCGAACGAACGCCCAAAGTTTCGCGCGTCACAAATTGACACGAGTAAACATAGACTGATAAGTTGATAGGGCATAAGTAGACAATAGGTAGATGAATGAATAAGTAATAAAATTAATAAAGGATAGCGGTCAAGAAAGAACATGAATGTAAGTATGAGTATGGTTGAATAATAATGTTTATACTACATAACATATAAATAATGACTTCTATAGAGTGTTTCGTCCTTAGCATGATGTTAAAGAATTTTCATACATTGGATACTAGATATATGATGAAGGGAAAATGTGACGTCATAGTTATTGAATTTTTACGTATAGTACAAATCATTATTAGGAAGATTTACAAGAACAAATTAGAGACGAAGAGTGGGAAACGTAAAGAGAATAAAGTTATTTTATGACGTCATAGTGTATAAGTCATTATTAGAAAGATGAATTAGAAAAATACAGGAATGAATAAAGACGTACAAATCGAAATTCTATCCAAAACTCGCTTATGCGATTTTGGTTTCTTATGTAAAAATGGACATTCGAACATAAAACTATACGAACATAAGTATTGCATGAAGACAATGAATCCATATAATGATGGTGTAGGAATTGTTCATTGTTCACTTTTTACATTGCTCTCCCCTTTTTTTTTTTAAATGATATTTATACAATAATATAATAAAATTTATACAATACAATACAATTGAGAAAATAACATCGTAACTAATTCAAGTTAGGTGACGAATTTTTCTTTACATTACAAGTTTTATACAGAACAAGTGAGTTATTATATAATATAAAAGGATTCAAAGATTAATACTTTAATTTTTAGACAACAATTAAGCTAGACAAAGAATGATATTGTTACATTTTTTTACAAAAAAAAATTATTTTTCTGTGGGAAAAATTATGTACATAATGAATAGGTAAAAGGGAAAAACGTAAATCGTACAATCTATAAACTAATTTTTATTGACTAGCGTTGGTAAAAATAGAATTACGTAATGGATGATGTATAGACCTGTAGTCTAGTGTGTATTTGGGTGTATTAGGTATAAAGTGTGTATCTGATAATTTCGAGAGACAGATTAAGTTGAGAGGATTGTTCAATTAACTGAATAAATGCATGAGCAAGATATATTAGAAAGCAAAAATGATTAAAACTAAATAGCATAGTTTGCACTTACGTAATGAAATAGTTTTATTGTGATATTCAATGATTTTAGCATAAGGTTTGTAGGTATATAGTATATATATATAGTGTGCATGCATTTTTATTAACTGTTATAGGTACAAATCGAATTACGTAGTGGATGATGTATAGACCTGTGGTCAAATGTGTATTTATGTTTATTGGGTACAAAGTGTGTATTTTATAATTTCGAGACACAGATTAAATTCGACTACTAAAATTCATAACCATATACTGTAGTAGTATGTCAATTTGACTATAATTTTCGTTTGATACCTTACAAATGGTACAATAACAATTTAAGGACAGTTACTCACGATTAATTGAACAAAAAAAATAAAAATACAAATTAAAAATATGAATCAATTATGCATTTCAACGAGCTAAATACAATTTTATAATATTCTAAAAAAATAAAAGTAAATCGAGCCATAGATGAGTTTCGACCAAGAATAAAAAAGTTATTGAAATGGAAGGGAAGCATTTCGAACAATCTTTTCTTTTAATAATTTCAATTGAATTTTACATTAAAAATTATTTTTATATAATAAAAAATATATTAGAAAGGTTTAATAATTTTTGCCTCTTAAGTAGAAAAATTATATACTCTTTCGTTGAATGTTGATAGAATTTGAATTATTTGATTTTTTTTTTTTTTTTTTAATCTGAAAACTGTTTGCATATAGACAAATACATCTGTTTTATTGTGTAGAAGTTTTATTAAAAATTAAATGATTGAAATTTAGGGTATGTGCGGTCATACGGGTAAATTTCCCGATCGTACAGAGCAGGATAAATTAGGTACATGATCGATTAATTGTTACGCTATTTATGTCATCATATAATCAAAATAATTATAAAACTCGTTAAAAACTTTTGTAAAAACGGTTTTGGTCGACACTGGGTTCAACTGGGGTTGGGGTGTTAAAATAAAAATAAAATAAAAAAAACAAAGTTTGGAGTACTACATTCGGGGGAATTGAGTGACTAAGCGGGGGATATGTAAGTCTGAAATTGACAATAACTCTTTCGTGAGCACTTTTTTTTTTTTTTTTTTTTTAAAGATTGCTTGTCACACTACTTAGAACAAAAATTAAAAAAGTTGAACAAACGGAGGGACGGCATGTTCCTCATATACATTATAATAATTACCAAAATCGTTACAAACAATTATAAAAACTGTTTTGGTCACAAACAATGAAATGTCATTTTACCTATATATTTATATACGCAACAATGGCATGAAAAGAAAAGACAGATAGGTCAATTTTCTTCTCACAAACAAAAAAAAGATTAACTAAAGACACAAACGGGTCAATTCAGGTTGAATTTAATTCTCTTTTACAACAAAAAAAAAGTTTGAATTAAATTCTTAAATTACATTTTCTTAAATTAAATTCTCTGAAATTACAAAGGAAAAGTTGAATTCAATTGACTGCATTGAAAACTTGGGACTTGAAAACTAACTTCGACTTAAAAACTAACTTTGACTTGAACTCTCTAACTTCAAATAAAACACTCTGGCTTCGAATATAACTGACTTCGAATATAACTCTGACTTCGAATATAACTCTGACTTCGAATATAACTCTGACTTCGAAACTCTGACTTGAACTCTATCAAGTATTCTGAAACTGAAAATGAAACTTAACTGTCTAACTTGAACGCTTGTCAAGTGAAGATTAACTGAAAATGGAAAATGACTGCACTTGATCATTATCAAGTGGAGACGATTAACCTCTGTTTTGGTTGACCCTCTTGGTGCAACCTTCTGACTTGAAAAACTGACTTCAAAAACTGACTTCAAAAAAATGACTTCAAAAAAATGACTTCAAAAAAATGACTTCAAAATTACTTCAAGTATCTTTATAAATCTCTGGGGTTTGGTTGTCCCTTTTGGTTACAACCAACTGAAACTGTCTGAAAACTGAAAATGGAACTTGAAACTGCTTCAAGTAACTCTATAACTCTATAAACTCTCTCTAAACTCTCTCTAAACTCTCTCTCTCTTAATTTGCAAGTCAATTCAATTCAGTAATTGGAAAAAATTTGCAAACAAAAAATAAAAAAAATGTAAACATTTCACTCGAATGTACGGGAAGGTACATAAAATAAAATTATTCTATACTGAATATAATAGTGCAAATAACTGTGACAATCGACTCTGCGACAATTGACTCTGTGACAATTGACTCTGCGACAATTGACTCTGCGACAATTGACAATTACTCTGACAATTACTCTCGACAATTAACTCTCTTTGAAATTAACTCTCTTTGAAATTAACTCTCTTTGAAATTAACTCTCTTTGAAATTAACTCTCTTTGAAATTAACTCTGTTACAATTAACTCTCTGTGTTACAATTAACTCTCTGTGTTACAATTAACTCTCTGTGTTACAATTAACTCTGTTACAATTAACTCTCTGTTACAATTAACTCTGTTACAATTAACTCTCTGTTACAATTAACTCTGTTAAAATTACTGTTTCAATAAAAAAAAGTGTATCACTGGTGTCTGAAGTGTTCACTGTGTTTTGTGTTAAATTCTGGTTTGATACTCATTATTAACTGTTAATAATAATGACTTTTCAAATGTTTATAAATTACTTAAAAAAAAAAACTGTACTTAATAAAATTTTCTATGGGGAAATCCTTGAGACGTGTCCTGAAGACGTCTTGCTGGCTACTTCTTCTTGGATGAAAACTAGGCGTGGAGAACTTGGAGTCGTGACACACCAGTTCAAGGGTGGATGTTACGAACAAGAAGTCGTGACACGCCGGTCAACTGGTTTTATCCTGATGCAGGGTAATTTCTATCTTGGCCAAAGAGTGGCCTTTCTTAAAGTAATCTTCTTCTTAAAGTAATCTTCTTCTTAAAATAATCTTTTTATCCTGGTGCAGGGTAATTTCTATATTGGCCAAAGAGTGGCCTCTTCTTAAAATCCTCTTCTAAAAATAATCTTCTTAAAATCTGTTAAGATCCTCTTCTTCTATGTCCCTATGGGGTGCTTCGACGTCGACGGGGCGTTCTTGATTTTTATCCTGATGCAGGGTAATTTCTATTCTTGGCCAAAGAGTGGCCTCTTCTTAAAATCTTCTTGTTAAAATCTTCTGGTTAAAATCTTCTGGTTAAAATCTTCTGGTTGAGGGTCTGAAGACTGGAAGAATCCTGGAGTCGTGAAGATCCTGGTTAAATGGTCTGGAAGACTGGAAGAATCCTGGAGTCGTGAAGATCCTGGTTAAAGGGTCTAGTCTTGTTATGTTCCTTCTTCTATGTGTTTATCCTGGTATAGGGTCGCCAGACTGTTACCCCCCCTTTTATGGCCCTGAGTCGGTTCGGATTCGACGGGGGGTTCTGGTTAGGAGGCTGCAACGGATATTTCTTCTATAACATTCTAATTCTTTTCGGTCGCCACTTGTTAAACTCTTGGCTACAGACTCGCCAGACTGTTATGCCGATATCTTCTATGGTGCTTGGGTTGTCTCTTAATTTGGGCAAAGGGTCGCCAATTTTTAATTCTTCTCTTTTTATAATACTCTGATACTTTCTCTGATACTAAAATTATCGACTTTTCTCTTTTATAACTTGACTTGACTGACTGAGTTCCTGAAGAGAGTACGGCTCGAAGGGGAAAATAAAAAGTTTCTCTTACATTTAGTTTACTTCTCCAAATGTACAGTTAGTTCTCTGAATTTACAGGGGTAGAGGTTCGACCTCTTTCGACCATGGCTCAGGCCGGAATCTAAAAAATATTAAGAAGGCAAGGGGCCTCTGCCCCCTCCTAATGAGGTGCTAATATGAAGTCTAATGAAGAAGAGCCTTAAATGAAGTAGCGCCTAATTTTACAAGTACATGTATAATATAGCCTAAATGTTTGGGGGAGACAGTCGAAGGTTAAGTTTCCCCCCTTTTTTTAAACACATCAGATGTTTTTGAATGATTGCAAATAAGAATTTAAAAAATAAAAATAAAAACTAATTTGTATTTTTCGCCGAGTCTATATTTATGAAGGCGATATCATTTCGTAATAGTACACATGTACAAATTAAGTACATGACTGAGTACGTATTAATTTTGGTTCATTACAATTACGATTACAATTACCAATTAATTCATATTCACTTGTTGTTTAATTACACTTCCATTTTGAAGTACATTCTTACATGATAAATTAAATCATTACATTTAATTACAGTTTCAATGAAGTACATTACAAGTTATTGTTAATTACAGTTTCATTAAAGTACATTACGTTATATTAAATTAAAGTATTACAGTTAATTACAATTAAACAGTTACTATAACTTTGTTTTGTTTTTACAGTGTTTCTTATTAATAGACAATTAAGATGTTAAATATAATACAACGTACATGGCACTTACGAGATAATTTATTTACGAAATAATATGCTATAATATGTTATGAATTTGAAATCAGAGCGAACGGAGGTATTTTATCTTTGAGGCGCTCGACTCTGTCGTCGTGAGCGGAATTCGATCTTACTAAGCATTTTTTTTAGTTCACCTCGGGAGGTCATATAATTAAAAATAAAAATGAAAAAAATAATACGAGAACGTTTTTTCGCGTTCTCGAACGAACGCCCAAAGTTTCGCGCGTCACAAATTGACACGAGTAAACATAGACTGATAAGTTGATAGGGCATAAGTAGACAATAGGTAGATGAATGAATAAGTAATAAAATTAATAAAGGATAGCGGTCAAGAAAGAACATGAATGTAAGTATGAGTATGGTTGAATAATAATGTTTATACTACATAACATATAAATAATGACTTCTATAGAGTGTTTCGTCCTTAGCATGATGTTAAAGAATTTTCATACATTGGATACTAGATATATGATGAAGGGAAAATGTGACGTCATAGTTATTGAATTTTTACGTATAG
The DNA here is from genome assembly GCA_023014485.1 of Bathynomus jamesi. NCBI lineage: Eukaryota > Metazoa > Arthropoda > Malacostraca > Isopoda > Cirolanidae > Bathynomus > Bathynomus jamesi. Next base: position 36,630 of record JAJOZX010017420.1, on the reverse strand, counting down.
TACAAATCATTATTAGGAAGATTTACAAGAACAAATTAGAGACGAAGAGTGGGAAACGTAAAGAGAATAAAGTTATTTTATGACGTCATAGTGTATAAGTCATTATTAGAAAGATGAATTAGAAAAATACAGGAATGAATAAAGACGTACAAATCGAAATTCTATCCAAAACTCGCTTATGCGATTTTGGTTTCTTATGTAAAAATGGACATTCGAACATAAAACTATACGAACATAAGTATTGCATGAAGACAATGAATCCATATAATGATGGTGTAGGAATTGTTCATTGTTCACTTTTTACATTGCTCTCCCCTTTTTTTTTTTAAATGATATTTACAATAATATAATAAAATTTACAATACAATACAATTGAGAAAATAACATCGTAACTAATTCAAGTTAGGTGACGAATTTTTCTTTACATTACAAGTTTTATACAGAACAAGTGAGTTATTATATAATATAAAAGGATTCAAAGATTAATACTTTAATTTTTAGACAACAATTAAGCTAGACAAAGAATGATATTGTTACATTTTTTTACAAAAAAAAATTATTTTTCTGTGGGAAAAATTATGTACATAATGAATAGGTAAAAGGGAAAAACGTAAATCGTACAATCTATAAACTAATTTTTATTGACTAGCGTTGGTAAAAATAGAATTACGTAATGGATGATGTATAGACCTGTAGTCTAGTGTGTATTTGGGTGTATTAGGTATAAAGTGTGTATCTGATAATTTCGAGAGACAGATTAAGTTGAGAGGATTGTTCAATTAACTGAATAAATGCATGAGCAAGATATATTAGAAAGCAAAAATGATTAAAACTAAATAGCATAGTTTGCACTTACGTAATGAAATAGTTTTATTGTGATATTCAATGATTTTAGCATAAGGTTTGTAGGTATATAGTATATATATAGTGTGCATGCATTTTTATTAACTGTTATAGGTACAAATCGAATTACGTAGTGGATGATGTATAGACCTGTGGTCAAATGTGTATTTATGTTTATTGGGTACAAAGTGTGTATTTTATAATTTCGAGACACAGATTAAATTCGACTACTAAAATTCATAACCATATACTGTAGTAGTATGTCAATTTGACTATAATTTTCGTTTGATACCTTACAAATGGTACAATAACAATTTAAGGACAGTTACTCACGATTAATTGAACAAAAAAAAAAAAATACAAATTAAAAATATGAATCAATTATGCATTTCAACGAGCTAAATACAATTTTATAATATTCTAAAAAAATAAAAGTAAATCGAGCCATAGATGAGTTTCGACCAAGAATAAAAAAGTTATTGAAATGGAAGGGAAGCATTTCGAACAATCTTTTCTTTTAATAATTTCAATTGAATTTTACATTAAAAATTATTTTTATATAATAAAAAATATATTAGAAAGGTTTAATAATTTTTGCCTCTTAAGTAGAAAAATTATATACTCTTTCGTTGAATGTTGATAGAATTTGAATTATTTGATTTTTTTTTTTTTTTTTTAAATCTGAAAACTGTTTGCATATAGACAAATACATCTGTTTTATTGTGTAGAAGTTTTATTAAAAATTAAATGATTGAAATTTAGGGTATGTGCGGTCATACGGGTAAATTTCCCGATCGTACAGAGCAGGATAAATTAGGTACATGATCGATTAATTGTTACGCTATTTATGTCATCATATAATCAAAAATTATAAAACTCGTTAAAACTTTTGTAAAAACGGTTTTGGTCGACACTGGGTTCAACTGGGGTTGGGTGTTAAAATAAAAATAAAATAAAAAAAACAAAGTTTGGAGTACTACATTCGGGGGAATTGAGTGACTAAGCGGGGGATATACATGTAAGTCTGAAATTGACAATAACTCTTTCGTGAGCACTTTTTTTTTTTTTTTTTTTTAAAGATTGCTTGTCACACTACTTAGAACAAAAATTAAAAAGTTGAACAAACGGAGGGACGGCATGTTCCTCATATACATTATAATAATTACCAAAATCGTTACAAACAATTATAAAAACTGTTTTGGTCACAAACAATGAAATGTCATTTTACCTATATATTTATATACGCAACAATGGCATGAAAAGAAAAGACAGATAGGTCAATTTTCTTCTCACAAACAAAAAAAGATTAACTAAAGACAAACGGGTCAATTCAGGTTGAATTTAATTCTCTTTTACAACAAAAAAAAAGTTTGAATTAAATTCTTAAATTACATTTTCTTAAATTAAATTCTCTGAAATTACAAAGGAAAAGTTGAATTCAATTGACTGCATTGAAAACTTGGGACTTGAAAACTAACTTCGACTTAAAAACTAACTTTGACTTGAACTCTCTAACTTCAAATAAAACACTCTTTGACTTTCGAATATAACTCTGACTTCGAATATAACTCTGACTTCGAATTAACTCTGACTTCGAATATAACTCTGACTTGAACTCTATCAAGTATTCTGAAACTGAAAATGAAACTTAAACTGTCTAACTTGAACGCTTGTCAAGTGAAAGATTACTGAAAATGGAAAATGACTGCACTTGATCATTATCAAGTGAGACGATTAACCTCTGTTTTGGTTGACCCTCTTGGGGCAACCTTCTGACTTGAAAAACTGACTTCAAAAACTGACTTCAAAAAAATGACTTCAAAAAAATGACTTCAAAAAACTTCAAAAAATGACTTCAAAAAATGACTTCAAAATACTTCAAGTATCTTTATAAATCTCTGGGTTTGGTTGTCCCTTTTGGTTACAACCAACTGAAACTGTCTGAAAACTGAAAATGGAACTTGAAACTGCTTCAGTAACTCTATAACTCTATAAACTCTCCTCTAAAACTCTCTCTCTCTTAATTTGCAAGTCAATTCAATTCAGTAATTGGAAAAAATTTGCAAACAAAAAATAAAAAAAAATGTAAACATTTCACTCGAATGTACGGGAAGGTACATAAAATAAAATTATTCTATACTGAATATAATAGTGCAAATAACTGTGACAATTGACTCTGCGACAATTGACTCTGCGACAATTGACTCTGCGACAATTGACTCTGCGACAATTGACTCTCTGACAATTAACTCTCTTTGAAATTAACTCTCTTTGAAATTAACTCTCTTTGAAATTAACTCTCTTTGAAATTAACTCTCTTTGAAATTAACTCTCCTTTGAAATTAACTCCTTTGAAATTAACTCTTTGAAATTAACTCTGTTACAATTAACTCTCTGTGTTACAATTAACTCTCTGTGTTACAATTAACTCTGTTACAATTAACTCTCTGTTACAATTAACTCTGTTACAATTAAGTTTACAATTAACTGTTACAATTATCTGTTAATTACTCTGTTACAATAACTCTGTTAAAATTACTGTTTCAATAAAAAAAGTGTATCACTGGTGTCTGAAGTGTTCACTGTGTTTTGTGTTAAATTCTGGTTTGATACTCATTATTAACTGTTAATAATAATGACTTTTCAAATGTTTATAAATTACTTAAAAAAAAAAACTGTACTTAATAAAATTTTCTATGGGGAAATCCTTGAGACGTGTCCTGAAGACGTCTTGCTGGCTACTTCTTCTTGGATGAAAACTAGGCGTGGAGAACTTGGAGTCGTGACACACCAGTTCAAGGGTGGATGTTACGAACAAGAAGTCGTGACACGCCGGTCAACTGGTTTTATCCTGATGCAGGGTAATTTCTATCTTGGCCAAAGAGTGGCCTCTTCTTAAAGTAATCTTCTTCTTAAAGTAATCTTCTTCTTAAAATAATCTTTTTATCCTGGTGCAGGGTAATTTCTATATTGGCCAAAGAGTGGCCTCTTCTTAAAATCCTCTTCTAAAAATAATCTTCTTAAAATCTGTTAAGATCCTCTTCTTCTATGTCCCTATGGGGTGCTTCGACGTCGACGGGGCGTTCTTGATTTTTATCCTGATGCAGGGTAATTTCTATTCTTGGCCAAAGAGTGGCCTCTTCTTAAAATCTTCTTGTTAAAATCTTCTGGTTAAAATCTTCTGGTTAAAATCTTCTGGTTAAAATCTTCTGGTTGAGGGTCTGGAAGACTGGAAGAATCCTGGAGTCGTGAAGATCCTGGTTAAATGGTCTGGAAGACTGGAAGAATCCTGGAGTCGTGAAGATCCTGGTTAAAGGGTCTAGTCTTGTTATGTTCCTTCTTCTATGTGTTTATCCTGGTATAGGGTCGCCAGACTGTTACCCCCCCCTTTTATGGCCCTGAGTCGGTTCGGATTCGACGGGGGTTCTGGTTAGGAGGCTGCAACGGATATTTCTTCTATAACATTCTAATTCTTTTCGGTCGCCACTTGTTAAACTCTTGGCTACAGACTCGCCAGACTGTTATGCCGATATCTTCTATGGTGCTTGGGTTGTCTCTTAATTTGGGCAAAGGGTCGCCAATTTTTAATTCTTCTCTTTTTATAATACTCTGATACTTTCTCTGATACTAAAATTATCGACTTTTCTCTTTTATAACTTGACTTGACTGACTGAGTTCCTGAAGAGAGTACGGCTCGAAGGGGAAAATAAAAAGTTTCTCTTACATTTAGTTTACTTCTCCAAATGTACAGTTAGTTCTCTGAATTTACAGGGGTAGAGGTTCGACCTCTTTCGACCATGGCTCAGGCCGGAATCTAAAAAATATTAAGAAGGCAAGGGGCCTCTGCCCCCTCTAATGAGGTGCTAATATGAAGTCTAATGAAGAAGAGCCTTAAATGAAGTAGCGCCTAATTTTACAAGTACATGTATAATATAGCCTAAATGTTTGGGGGAGACAGTCGAAGGTTAAGTTTCCCCCCTTTTTTTAAACACATCAGATGTTTTTGAATGATTGCAAATAAGAATTTAAAAAATAAAAATAAAAACTAATTTGTATTTTTCGCCGAGTCTATATTTATGAAGGCGATATCATTTCGTAATAGTACACATGTACAAATTAAGTACATGACTGAGTACGTATTAATTTTGGTTCATTACAATTACGATTACAATTACCAATTAATTCATATTCACTTGTTGTTTAATTACACTTCCATTTTGAAGTACATTCTTACATGATAAATTAAATCATTACATTTAATTACAGTTTCAATGAAGTACATTACAAGTTATTGTTAATTACAGTTTCATTAAAGTACATTACGTTATATTAAATTAAAGTATTACAGTTAATTACAATTAAACAGTTACTATAACTTTGTTTTGTTTTTACAGTGTTTCTTATTAATAGACAATTAAGATGTTAAATATAATACAACGTACATGGCACTTACGAGATAATTTATTTACGAAATAATATGCTATAATATGTTATGAATTTGAAATCAGAGCGAACGGAGGTATTTTATCTTTGAGGCGCTCGACTCTGTCGTCGTGAGCGGAATTCGATCTTACTAAGCATTTTTTTTAGTTCACCTCGGGAGGTCATATAATTAAAAATAAAAATGAAAAAAATAATACGAGAACGTTTTTTCGCGTTCTCGAACGAACGCCCAAAGTTTCGCGCGTCACAAATTGACACGAGTAAACATAGACTGATAAGTTGATAGGGCATAAGTAGACAATAGGTAGATGAATGAATAAGTAATAAAATTAATAAAGGATAGCGGTCAAGAAAGAACATGAATGTAAGTATGAGTATGGTTGAATAATAATGTTTATACTACATAACATATAAATAATGACTTCTATAGAGTGTTTCGTCCTTAGCATGATGTTAAAGAATTTTCATACATTGGATACTAGATATATGATGAAGGGAAAATGTGACGTCATAGTTATTGAATTTTTACGTATAGTACAAATCATTATTAGGAAGATTTACAAGAACAAATTAGAGACGAAGAGTGGGAAACGTAAAGAGAATAAAGTTATTTTATGACGTCATAGTGTATAAGTCATTATTAGAAAGATGAATTAGAAAATACAGGAATGAATAAAGACGTACAAATCGAAATTCTATCCAAAACTCGCTTATGCGATTTTGGTTTCTTATGTAAAAATGGACATTCGAACATAAAACTATACGAACATAAGTATTGCATGAAGACAATGAATCCATATAATGATGGTGTAGGAATTGTTCATTGTTCACTTTTTACATTGCTCTCCCCTTTTTTTTTTTAAATGATATTTATACAATAATATAATAAAATTTATACAATACAATACAATTGAGAAAATAACATCGTAACTAATTCAAGTTAGGTGACGAATTTTTCTTTACATTACAAGTTTTATACAGAACAAGTGAGTTATTATATAATATAAAAGGATTCAAAGATTAATACTTTAATTTTTAGACAACAATTAAGCTAGACAAAGAATGATATTGTTACATTTTTTTACAAAAAAAAATTATTTTTCTGTGGGAAAAATTATGTACATAATGAATAGGTAAAAGGGAAAAACGTAAATCGTACAATCTATAAACTAATTTTTATTGACTAGCGTTGGTAAAAATAGAATTACGTAATGGATGATGTATAGACCTGTAGTCTAGTGTGTATTTGGGTGTATTAGGTATAAAGTGTGTATCTGATAATTTCGAGAGACAGATTAAGTTGAGAGGATTGTTCAATTAACTGAATAAATGCATGAGCAAGATATATTAGAAAGCAAAAATGATTAAAACTAAATAGCATAGTTTGCACTTACGTAATGAAATAGTTTTATTGTGATATTCAATGATTTTAGCATAAGGTTTGTAGGTATATAGTATATATATAGTGTGCATGCATTTTTATTAACTGTTATAGGTACAAATCGAATTACGTAGTGGATGATGTATAGACCTGTGGTCAAATGTGTATTTATGTTTATTGGGTACAAAGTGTGTATTTTATAATTTCGAGACACAGATTAAATTCGACTACTAAAATTCATAACCATATACTGTAGTAGTATGTCAATTTGACTATAATTTTCGTTTGATACCTTACAAATGGTACAATAACAATTTAAGGACAGTTACTCACGATTAATTGAACAAAAGAAAAATAAAAATACAAATTAAAAATATGAATCAATTATGCATTTCAACGAGCTAAATACAATTTTATAATATTCTAAAAAAATAAAAGTAAATCGAGCCATAGATGAGTTTCGACCAAGAATAAAAAAGTTATTGAAATGGAAGGGAAGCATTTCGAACAATCTTTTCTTTTAATAATTTCAATTGAATTTTACATTAAAAATTATTTTTATATAATAAAAAAATATATTAGAAAGGTTTAATAATTTTTGCCTCTTAAGTAGAAAAATTATATACTCTTTCGTTGAATGTTGATAGAATTTGAATTATTTGATTTTTTTTTTTTTTTTTTAAATCTGAAAACTGTTTGCATATAGACAAATACATCTGTTTTATTGTGTAGAAGTTTTATTAAAAATTAAATGATTGAAATTTAGGGTATGTGCGGTCATACGGGTAAATTTCCCGATCGTACAGAGCAGGATAAATTAGGTACATGATCGATTAATTGTTACGCTATTTATGTCATCATATAATCAAAATAATTATAAAACTCGTTAAAAACTTTTGTAAAAACGGTTTTGGTCGACACTGGGTTCAACTGGGGTTGGGGTGTTAAAATAAAAATAAAATAAAAAAAACAAAGTTTGGAGTACTACATTCGGGGGAATTGAGTGACTAAGCGGGGGATATAAGTCTGAAATTGACAATAACTCTTTCGTGAGCACTTTTTTTTTTTTTTTTTTTTTAAAGATTGCTTGTCACACTACTTAGAACAAAAATTAAAAAAGTTGAACAAACGGAGGGACGGCATGTTCCTCATATACATTATAATAATTACCAAAATCGTTACAAACAATTATAAAAACTGTTTTGGTCACAAACAATGAAATGTCATTTTACCTATATATTTATATACGCAACAATGGCATGAAAAGAAAAGACAGATAGGTCAATTTTCTTCTCACAAACAAAAAAAAGATTAACTAAAGACACAAACGGGTCAATTCAGGTTGAATTTAATTCTCTTTTACAACAAAAAAAAAGTTTGAATTAAATTCTTAAATTACATTTTCTTAAATTAAATTCTCTGAAATTACAAAGGAAAAGTTGAATTCAATTGACTGCATTGAAAACTTGGGACTTGAAAACTAACTTCGACTTAAAAACTAACTTTGACTTGAACTCTCTAACTTCAAATAAAACACTCTGGCTTCGAATATAACTGACTTCGAATATAACTCTGACTTCGAATATAACTCTGACTTCGAATATAACTCTGACTTCGAATATAACTCTGACTTGAACTCTATCAAGTATTCTGAAACTGAAAATGAAACTTAACTGTCTAACTTGAACGCTTGTCAAGTGAAGATTAACTGAAAATGGAAAATGACTGCACTTGATCATTATCAAGTGGAGACGATTAACCTCTGTTTTGGTTGACCCTCTTGGTGCAACCTTCTGACTTGAAAAACTGACTTCAAAAACTGACTTCAAAAAAATGACTTCAAAAAAATGACTTCAAAAAAATGACTTCAAAATTACTTCAAGTATCTTTATAAATCTCTGGGGTTTGGTTGTCCCTTTTGGTTACAACCAACTGAAACTGTCTGAAAACTGAAAATGGAACTTGAAACTGCTTCAAGTAACTCTATAACTCTATAAACTCTCTCTAAACTCTCTCTCTCTTAATTTGCAAGTCAATTCAATTCAGTAATTGGAAAAAATTTGCAAACAAAAAATTAAAAAAAATGTAAACATTTCACTCGAATGTACGGGAAGGTACATAAAATAAAATTATTCTATACTGAATATAATAGTGCAAATAACTGTGACAATTGACTCTGTGACAATTGACTCTGCGACAATTGACTCTGCGACAATTGACTCTGCGACAATTGACTCTCTGACAATTAACTCTCTTTGAAATTAACTCTCTTTGAAATTAACTCTCCTTGAAATTAACTTCTCTTTGAAATTAACTCCCTTTGAAATTAACTCCCTTTGAAATTAACTCTCTTTGAAATTAACTCTCTTTGAAATTAACTCTGTTACAATTAACTCTCTGTGTTACAATTAACTCTCTGTGTTACAATTAACTCTGTTACAATTAACTCATCTGTTACAATTAACTCTGTTACAATTAACTCTCTGTTACAATTAACTCTGTTAAAATTACTGTTTCAATAAAAAAAAGTGTATCACTGGTGTCTGAAGTGTTCACTGTGTTTTGTGTTAAATTCTGGTTTGATACTCATTATTAACTGTTAATAATAGTGACTTTTCAAATGTTTATAAATTACTTAAAAAAAAAAAACTGTACTTAATAAATTTTCTATGGGGAAATCCTTGAGACGTGTCCTGAAGACGTCTTGCTGGCTACTTCTTCTTGGATGAAAACTAGGCGTGGAGAACTTGGAGTCGTGACACACCAGTTCAAGGTGGATGTTACGAACAAGAAGTCGTGACACGCCGGTCAACTGGTTTTATCCTGATGCAGGGTAATTTCTATCTTGGCCAAAGAGTGGCCTCTTCTTAAAGTAATCTTCTTCTTAAAGTAATCTTCTTCTTAAAATAATCTTTTATCCTGGTGCAGGGTAATTTCTCTATTGGCCAAAGAGTGGCCTCTTCTTAAAATCCTCTTCTAAAAATAATCTTCTTAAAATCTGTTAAGATCCTCTTTTCTATGTCCCTATGGGGTGCTTCGACGTCGACGGGGCGTTCTTGATTTTTATCCTGATGCAGGGTAATTTCTATTCTTGGCCAAAGAGTGGCCTCTTCTTAAAATCTTCTTGTTAAAATCTTCTGGTTAAAATCTTCTGGTTAAAATCTTCTGGTTAAAATCTTCTGGTTGAGGGTCTGGAAGACTGGAAGAATCCTGGAGTCGTGAAGATCCTGGTTAAATGGTCTGGAAGACTGGAAGAATCCTGGAGTCGTGAAGATCCTGGTTAAAGGGTCTAGTCTTGTTATGTTCCTTCTTCTATGTGTTTATCCTGGTATAGGGTCGCCAGACTGTTACCCCCCCTTTTATGGCCCTGAGTCGGTTCGGATCGACGGGGGGTTCTGGTTAGGAGGCTGCAACGGATATTTCTTCTATAACATTCTAATTCTTTTCGGTCGCCACTTTTAAACTCTTGGCTACAGACTCGCCAGACTGTTATGCCGATATCTTCTATGGTGCTTGGGTTGTCTCTTAATTTGGGCAAAGGGTCGCCAATTTTTAATTCTTCTCTTTTATAATACTCTGATACTTTCTCTGATACTAAAATTATCGACTTTTCTCTTTTATAACTTGACTTGACTGACTGAGTTCCTGAAGAGAGTACGGCTCGAAGGGGAAAATAAAAAGTTTCTCTTACATTTAGTTTACTTCTCCAAATGTACAGTTAGTTCTCTGAATTTACAGGGGTAGAGGTTCGACCTCTTTCGACCATGGCTCAGGCCGGAATCTAAAAAATATTAAGAAGCAAGGGGCCTCTGCCCCCTCTAATGAGGTGCTAATATGAAGTCTAATGAAGAAGAGCCTTAAATGAAGTAGCGCCTAATTTACAAGTACATGTATAATATAGCCTAAATGTTTGGGGGAGACAGTCGAAGGTTAAGTTTCCCCCTTTTTTTAAACACATCAGATGTTTTTGAATGATTGCAAATAAGAATTTAAAAAATAAAATAAAAATAATTTGTATTTTTCGCCGAGTCTATATTTATGAAGGCGATATCATTTCGTAATAGTACACATGTACAAATTAAGTACATGACTGAGTACGTATTAATTTTGGTTCATTACAATTACGATTACAATTACCAATTAATTCATATTCACTTGTTGTTTAATTACACTTCCATTTTGAAGTACATTCTTACATGATAAATTAAATCATTACATTTAATTACAGTTTCAATGAAGTACATTACAAGTTATTGTTAATTACAGTTTCATTAAAGTACATTACGTTATATTAAATTAAAGTATTACAGTTAATTACAATTAAACAGTTACTATAACTTTGTTTTGTTTTTACAGTGTTTCTTATTAATAGACAATTAAGATGTTAAATATAATACAACGTACATGGCACTTACGAGATAATTTATTTACGAAATAATATGCTATAATATGTTATGAATTTGAAATCAGAGCGAACGGAGTATTTTATCTTTGAGGCGCTCGACTCTGTCGTCGTGAGCGGAATTCGATCTTACTAAGCATTTTTTTAGTTCACCTCGGGAGGTCATATAATTAAAAATAAAAATGAAAAAAATAATACGAGAACGTTTTTCGCGTTCTCGAACGAACGCCCAAAGTTTCGCGCGTCACAAATTGACACGAGTAAACATAGACTGATAAGTTGATAGGGCATAAGTAGACAATAGGTAGATGAATGAATAAGTAATAAAATTAATAAAGGATAGCGGTCAAGAAAGAACATGAATGTAAGTATGAGTATGGTTGAATAATAATGTTTATACTACATAACATATAAATAATGACTTCTATAGAGTGTTTCGTCCTTAGCATGATGTTAAAGAATTTTCATACATTGGATACTAGATATATGATGAAGGGAAAATGTGACGTCATAGTTATTGAATTTTACGTATAGTACAAATCATTATTAGGAAGATTTACAAGAACAAATTAGAGACGAAGAGTGGGAAACGTAAAGAGAATAAGTTATTTTATGACGTCATAGTGTATAAGTCATTATTAGAAAGATGAATTAGAAAAATACAGGAATGAATAAAGACGTACAAATCGAAATTCTATCCAAAACTCGCTTATGCGATTTTGGTTTCTTATGTAAAAATGGACATTCGAACATAAAACTATACGAACATAAGTATTGCATGAAGACAATGAATCCATATAATGATGGTGTAGGAATTGTTCATTGTTCACTTTTTACATTGCTCTCCCCTTTTTTTTTTAAATGATATTTATACAATAATATAATAAAATTAATACAATACAATACAATTGAGAAATAACATCGTAACTAATTCAAGTTAGGTGACGAATTTTTCTTTACATTACAAGTTTTATACAGAACAAGTGAGTTATTATATAATATAAAAGAATTCAAAGATTAATACTTTAATTTTTAGACAACAATTAAGCTAGACAAAGAATGATATTGTTACATTTTTTACAAAAAAAAATTATTTTTCTGTGGGAAAAATTATGTACATAATGAATAGGTAAAAGGGAAAAACGTAAATCGTACAATCTATAAACTAATTTTTATTGACTAGCGTTGGTAAAAATAGAATTACGTAATGGATGATGTATAGACCTGTAGTCTAGTGTGTATTTGGTGTATTAGGTATAAAGTGTGTATCTGATAATTTCGAGAGACAGATTAAGTTGAGAGGATTGTTCAATTAACTGAATAAATGCATGAGCAAGATATATTAGAAAGCAAAAATGATTAAAACTAAATAGCATAGTTTGCACTTACGTAATGAAATAGTTTTATTGTGATATTCAATGATTTTAGCATAAGGTTTGTAGGTATATAGTATATATATATAGTGTGCATGCATTTTTATTAACTGTTATAGGTACAAATCGAATTACGTAGTGGATGATGTATAGACCTGTGGTCAAATGTGTATTTATGTTATTGGGTACAAAGTGTGTATTTTATAATTTCGAGACACAGATTAAATTCGACTACTAAAATTCATAACCATATACTGTAGTAGTATGTCATTTGACTATAATTTTCGTTTGATACCTTACAAATGGTACAATAACAATTTAAGGACAGTTACTCACGATTAATTGAACAAAAGAAAAATAAAAATACAAATTAAAAATATGAATCAATTATGCATTTCAACGAGCTAAATACAATTTTATAATATTCTAAAAAATAAAAGTAAATCGAGCCATAGATGAGTTTCGACAAGAATAAAAAAGTTATTGAAATGGAAGGGAAGCATTTCGAACAATCTTTTCTTTTAATAATTTCAATTGAATTTTACATTAAAAATTATTTTTATATAATAAAAAAATATATTAGAAAGGTTTAATAATTTTTGCCTCTTAAGTAGAAAAATTATATACTCTTCGTTGAATGTTGATAGAATTTGAATTATTTGATTTTTTTTTTTTTTTTAAATCTGAAAACTGTTTGCATATAGACAAATACATCTGTTTTATTGTGTAGAAGTTTTATTAAAAATTAAATGATTGAAATTTAGGGTATGTGCGGTCATACGGGTAAATTTCCCGATCGTACAGAGCAGGATAAATTAGGTACATGATCGATTAATTGTTACGCTATTTATGTCATCATATAATCAAAATAATTATAAAACTCGTTAAAAACTTTTGTAAAAAACGGTTTTGGTCGACACTGGGTTCAACTGGGGTTGGGGTGTTAAAATAAAAATAAAATAAAAAAAACAAAGTTTGGAGTACTACATTCGGGGGAATTGAGTGACTAAGCGGGGGATATAAGTAAGTCTGAAATTGACAATAACTCTTTCGTGAGCACTTTTTTTTTTTTTTTTTTTTAAAGATTGCTTGTCACACTACTTAGAACAAAAATTAAAAAAGTTGAACAAACGGAGGGACGGCATGTTCCTCATATACATTATAATAATTACCAAAATCGTTACAAACAATTATAAAAACTGTTTTGGTCACAAACAATGAAATGTCATTTTACCTATATATTTATATACGCAACAATGGCATGAAAAGAAAAGACAGATAGGTCAATTTTCTTCTCACAAACAAAAAAAGATTAACTAAAGACACAAACGGGTCAATTCAGGTGAATTTAATTCTCTTTTACAACAAAAAAAAGTTTGAATTAAATTCTTAAATTACATTTTCTTAAATTAAATTCTCTGAAATTACAAAGGAAAAGTTGAATTCAATTGACTGCATTGAAAACTTGGGACTTGAAAACTAACTTCGACTTAAAAACTAACTTTGACTTGAACTCTCTAACTTCAAATAAAACACTCTGGCTTCGAATATAACTGACTTCGAATATAACTCTGACTTCGAATATAACTCTGACTTCGAATATAACTGACTCAATATAACTCTGACTTGAACTCTATCAAGTATTCTGAAACTGAAATGAAACTTAACTGTCTAACTTGAACGCTTGTCAAGTGAAGATTAACTGAAAATGGAAAATGACTGCACTTGATCATTATCAAGTGGAGACGATTAACCTCTGTTTTGGTTGACCCTCTTGGTGCAACCTTCTGACTTGAAAAACTGACTTCAAAAACTGACTTCAAAAAAATGACTTCAAAAAAATGACTTCAAAAAAATGACTTCAAAATTACTTCAAGTATCTTTATAAATCTCTGGGGTTTGGTTGTCCCTTTTGGTTACAACCAACTGAAACTGTCTGAAAACTGAAAATGGAACTTGAAACTGCTTCAAGTAACTCTATAACTCTATAAACTCTCTCTAAACTCTCTCTAAACTCTCTCTCTTAATTTGCAAGTCAATTCAATTCAGTAATTGGAAAAATTTGCAAACAAAAAATAAAAAAAATGTAAACATTTCACTCGAATGTACGGGAAGGTACATAAAATAAAATTATTCTATACTGAATATAATAGTGCAAATAACTGTGACAATCGACTCTGCGACAATTGACTCTGTGACAATTGACTCTGCGACAATTGACTCTGCGACAATTGACTCTGCGACAATTGACTCTGCGACAATTAACTCTCTGACAATTAACTCTCTTTGAAATTAACTCTCTTTGAAATTAACTCTCTTTGAAATTAACTTCTCTTTGAAATTAACTCTTTTTGAAATTAACTCCCTTTGAAATTATCTCTCTTAACTCTGAAATTAACTTCTGTGTTACAATTAACTCTCTGTGTTACAATTAACTCTCTGTGTTACAATTAACTCTGTTACAATTAACTCTCTGTTACAATTAACTCTGTTACAATTAACTCTCTGTTACAATTAACTCTGTTAAAATTACTGTTTCAATAAAAAAAAGTGTATCACTGGTGTCTGAAGTGTTCACTGTGTTTGTGTTAAATTCTGGTTTGATACTCATTATTAACTGTTAATAATATGACTTTTCAAATGTTATAAAAATTACAAAAAAAAAAACTGTACTTAATAAAATTTTCTATGGGGAAATCCTTGAGACGTGTCCTGAAGACGTCTTGCTGGCTACTTCTCTTGGATGAAAACTAGGCGTGGAGAACTTGGAGTCGTGACACACCAGTTCAAGGGTGGATGTTACGAACAAGAAGTCGTGACACGCCGGTCAACTGGTTTTATCCTGATGCAGGGTAATTTCTATCTTGGCCAAAGAGTGGCCTCTTCTTAAAGTAATCTTCTTCTTAAAGTAATCTTCTTCTTAAAATAATCTTTTTATCCTGGTGCAGGGTAATTTCTATATTGGCCAAAGAGTGGCCTCTTCTTAAATCTCTTCTAAAAATAATCTTCTTAAAATCTGTTAAGATCCTCTTCTTCTATGTCCTATGGGGTGCTTCGACGTCGACGGGGCGTTCTTGATTTTTATCCTGATGCAGGGTAATTTCTATTCTTGGCCAAAGAGTGGCCTCTTCTTAAAATCTTCTTGTTAAAATCTTCTGGTTAAAATCTTCTGGTTAAAATCTTCTGGTTAAAATCTTCTGGTTGAGGGTCTGGAAGACTGGAAGAATCCTGGAGTCGTGAAGATCCTGGTTAAATGGTCTGGAAGACTGGAAGAATCCTGGAGTCGTGAAGATCCTGGTTAAAGGGTCTAGTCTTGTTATGTTCCTTCTTCTATGTGTTTATCCTGGTATAGGGTCGCCAGACTGTTACCCCCCCCTTTATGGCCCTGAGTCGGTTCGGATTCGACGGGGGTTCTGGTTAGGAGGCTGCAACGGATATTTCTTCTATAACATTCTAATTCTTTTCGGTCGCCACTTGTTAAACTCTTGGCTACAGACTCGCCAGACTGTTATGCCGATATCTTCTATGGTGCTTGGGTTGTCTCTTAATTTGGGCAAAGGGTCGCCAATTTTTAATTCTTCTCTTTTTATAATACTCTGATACTTTCTCTGATACTAAAATTATCGACTTTTCTCTTTATAACTTGACTTGACTGACTGAGTTCCTGAAGAGAGTACGGCTCGAAGGGGAAAATAAAAAGTTTCTCTTACATTTAGTTTACTTCCAAATGTACAGTTAGTTCTCTGAATTTACAGGGGTAGAGGTTCGACCTCTTTCGACCATGGCTCAGGCCGGAATCTAAAAAATATTAAGAAGGCAAGGGGCCTCTGCCCCCTCCTAATGAGGTGCTAATATGAAGTCTAATGAAGAAGAGCCTTAAATGAAGTAGCGCCTAATTTTACAAGTACATGTATAATATAGCCTAAATGTTTGGGGGAGACAGTCGAAGGTTAAGTTTCCCCCCTTTTTTTAAACACATCAGATGTTTTTGAATGATTGCAAATAAGAATTTAAAAATAAAAATAAAAACTAATTTGTATTTTTCGCCGAGTCTATATTTATGAAGGCGATATCATTTCGTAATAGTACACATGTACAAATTAAGTACATGACTGAGTACGTATTAATTTTGGTTCATTACAATTACGATTACAATTACCAATTAATTCATATTCACTTGTTGTTTAATTACACTTCCATTTTGAAGTACATTCTTACATGATAAATTAAATCATTACATTTAATTACAGTTTCAATGAAGTACATTACAAGTTATTGTTAATTACAGTTTCATTAAAGTACATTACGTTATATTAAATTAAAGTATTACAGTTAATTACAATTAAACAGTTACTATAACTTTGTTTTGTTTTTACAGTGTTTCTTATTAATAGACAATTAAGATGTTAAATATAATACAACGTACATGGCACTTACGAGATAATTTATTTACGAAATAATATGCTATAATATGTTATGAATTTGAAATCAGAGCGAACGGAGTATTTTATCTTTGAGGCGCTCGACTCTGTCGTCGTGAGCGGAATTCGATCTTACTAAGCATTTTTTTAGTTCACCTCGGGAGGTCATATAATTAAAAATAAAAATGAAAAAAATAATACGAGAACGTTTTTTTCGCGTTCTCGAACGAACGCCCAAAGTTTCGCGCGTCACAAATTGACACGAGTAAACATAGACTGATAAGTTGATAGGGCATAAGTAGACAATAGGTAGATGAATGAATAAGTAATAAAATTAATAAAGGATAGCGGTCAAGAAAGAACATGAATGTAAGTATGAGTATGGTTGAATAATAATGTTTATACTACATAACATATAAATAATGACTTCTATAGAGTGTTTCGTCCTTAGCATGATGTTAAAGAATTTTCATACATTGGATACTAGATATATGATGAAGGGAAAATGTGACGTCATAGTTATTGAATTTTTACGTATAGTACAAATCATTATTAGGAAGATTTACAAGAACAAATTAGAGACGAAGAGTGGGAAACGTAAAGAGAATAAAGTTATTTTATGACGTCATCGCTTATGCGATTTTGGTTTCTTATGTAAAAATGGACATTCGAACATAAAACTATACGAACATAAGTATTGCATGAAGACAATGAATCCATATAATGATGGTGTAGGAATTGTTCATTGTTCACTTTTTACATTGCTCTCCCCTTTTTTTTTTAAATGATATTTATACAATAATATAATAAAATTTATACAATACAATACAATTGAGAAAATAACATCGTAACTAATTCAAGTTAGGTGACGAATTTTTCTTTACATTACAAGTTTTATACAGAACAAGTGAGTTATTATATAATATAAAAGGATTCAAAGATTAATACTTTAATTTTTAGACAACAATTAAGCTAGACAAAGAATGATATTGTTACATTTTTTTACAAAAAAAAATTATTTTTCTGTGGGAAAAATTATGTACATAATGAATAGGTAAAAGGGAAAAACGTAAATCGTACAATCTATAAACTAATTTTTATTGACTAGCGTTGGTAAAAATAGAATTACGTAATGGATGATGTATAGACCTGTAGTCTAGTGTGTATTTGGGTGTATTAGGTATAAAGTGTGTATCTGATAATTTCGAGAGACAGATTAAGTTGAGAGGATTGTTCAATTAACTGAATAAATGCATGAGCAAGATATATTAGAAAGCAAAAATGATTAAAACTAAATAGCATAGTTTGCACTTACGTAATGAAATAGTTTTATTGTGATATTCAATGATTTTAGCATAAGGTTTGTAGGTATATAGTATATATATAGTGTGCATGCATTTTTATTAACTGTTATAGGTACAAATCGAATTACGTAGTGGATGATGTATAGACCTGTGGTCAAATGTGTATTTATGTTTATTGGGTACAAAGTGTGTATTTTATAATTTCGAGACACAGATTAAATTCGACTACTAAAATTCATAACCATATACTGTAGTAGTATGTCAATTTGACTATAATTTTCGTTTGATACCTTACAAATGGTACAATAACAATTTAAGGACAGTTACTCACGATTAATTGAACAAAAGAAAAATAAAAATACAAATTAAAAATATGAATCAATTATGCATTTCAACGAGCTAAATACAATTTTATAATATTCTAAAAAAATAAAAGTAAATCGAGCCATAGATGAGTTTCGACCAAGAATAAAAAAGTTATTGAAATGGAAGGGAAGCATTTCGAACAATCTTTTCTTTTAATAATTTCAATTGAATTTTACATTAAAAATTATTTTTATATAATAAAAAAATATATTAGAAAGGTTTAATAATTTTTGCCTCTTAAGTAGAAAAATTATATACTCTTTCGTTGAATGTTGATAGAATTTGAATTATTTGATTTTTTTTTTTTTTTTTTAATCTGAAAACTGTTTGCATATAGACAAATACATCTGTTTTATTGTGTAGAAGTTTTATTAAAAATTAAATGATTGAAATTTAGGGTATGTGCGGTCATACGGGTAAATTTCCCGATCGTACAGAGCAGGATAAATTAGGTACATGATCGATTAATTGTTACGCTATTTATGTCATCATATAATCAAAATAATTATAAAACTCGTTAAAAACTTTTGTAAAAACGGTTTTGGTCGACACTGGGTTCAACTGGGGTTGGGGTGTTAAAATAAAAAAAAATAAAAAAAACAAAGTTTGGAGTACTACATTCGGGGAATTGAGTGACTAAGCGGGGGATATATAAGTCTGAAATTGACAATAACTCTTTCGTGAGCACTTTTTTTTTTTTTTTTTTTTTAAAGATTGCTTGTCACACTACTTAGAACAAAAATTAAAAAGTTGAACAAACGGAGGGACGGCATGTTCCTCATATACATTATAATAATTACCAAAATCGTTACAAACAATTATAAAAACTGTTTTGGTCACAAACAATGAAATGTCATTTTACCTATATATTTATATACGCAACAATGGCATGAAAAGAAAAGACAGATAGGTCAATTTTCTTCTCACAAACAAAAAAAAGATTAACTAAAGACACAAACGGGTCAATTCAGGTTGAATTTAATTCTCTTTTACAAAAAAAAAAAGTTTGAATTAAATTCTTAAATTACATTTTCTTAAATTAAATTCTCTGAAATTACAAAGGAAAAGTTGAATTCAATTGACTGCATTGAAAACTTGGGACTTGAAAACTAACTTCGACTTAAAAACTAACTTTGACTTGAACTCTCTAACTTCAAATAAAACACTCTGGCTTCGAATATAACTGACTTCGAATATAACTCTGACTTCGAATATAACTCTGACTTCGAATAAACTCTGACTTCGAATATAACTCTGACTTGAACTCTATCAAGTATTCTGAAACTGAAAATGAAACTTAACTGTCTAACTTGAACGCTTGTCAAGTGAAGATTAACTGAAAATGGAAAATGACTGCACTTGATCATTATCAAGTGGAGACGATTAACCTCTGTTTTGGTTGACCCTCTTGGTGCAACCTTCTGACTTGAAAAACTGACTTCAAAAACTGACTTCAAAAAAATGACTTCAAAAAAATGACTTCAAAAAAATGACTTCAAAATTACTTCAAGTATCTTTATAAATCTCTGGGGTTTGGTTGTCCCTTTTGGTTACAACCAACTGAAACTGTCTGAAAACTGAAAATGGAACTTGAAACTGCTTCAAGTAACTCTATAACTCTATAAACTCTCTCTAAACTCTCTCTAAACTCTCTCTCTCTTAATTTGCAAGTCAATTCAATTCAGTAATTGGAAAAAATTTGCAAACAAAAAATAAAAAAAATGTAAACATTTCACTCGAATGTACGGGAAGGTACATAAAATAAAATTATTCTATACTGAATATAATAGTGCAAATAACTGTGACAATCGACTCTGCGACAATTGACTCTGTGACAATTGACTCTGCGACAATTGACTCTGCGACAATTGACTCTGCGACAATTGACTCTGCGACAATTAACTCTCTGACAATTAACTCTCTTTGAAATTAACTCTCTTTGAAATTAACTCTCTTTGAAATTAACTTCTCTTTGAAATTAACTCTTTTGAAATTAACTCCCTTTGAAATTAACTCTCTTGAAATTAACTCTCTGTGTTACAATTAACTCTCTGTGTTACAATTAACTCTCTGTGTTACAATTAACTCTGTTACAATTAACTCTCTGTTACAATTAACTCTGTTACAATTAACTCTCTGTTACAATTAACTCTGTTAAAATTACTGTTTCAATAAAAAAAGTGTATCACTGGTGTCTGAAGTGTTCACTGTGTTTTGTGTTAAATTCTGGTTTGATACTCATTATTAACTGTTAATAATAATGACTTTTCAAATGTTTATAAATTACTTAAAAAAAAAAACTGTACTTAATAAAATTTTCTATGGGGAAATCCTTGAGACGTGTCCTGAAGACGTCTTGCTGGCTACTTCTTCTTGGATGAAAACTAGGCGTGGAGAACTTGGAGTCGTGACACACCAGTTCAAGGGTGGATGTTACGAACAAGAAGTCGTGACACGCCGGTCAACTGGTTTTATCCTGATGCAGGGTAATTTCTATCTTGGCCAAAGAGTGGCCTCTTCTTAAAGTAATCTTCTTCTTAAAGTAATCTTCTTCTTAAAATAATCTTTTTATCCTGGTGCAGGGTAATTTCTATATTGGCCAAAGAGTGGCCTCTTCTTAAAATCCTCTTCTAAAAATAATCTTCTTAAAATCTGTTAAGATCCTCTTCTTCTATGTCCCTATGGGGTGCTTCGACGTCGACGGGGCGTTCTTGATTTTTATCCTGATGCAGGGTAATTTCTATTCTTGGCCAAAGAGTGGCCTCTTCTTAAAATCTTCTTGTTAAAATCTTCTGGTTAAAATCTTCTGGTTAAAATCTTCTGGTTAAAATCTTCTGGTTGAGGGTCTGGAAGACTGGAAGAATCCTGGAGTCGTGAAGATCCTGGTTAAATGGTCTGGAAGACTGGAAGAATCCTGGAGTCGTGAAGATCCTGGTTAAAGGGTCTAGTCTTGTTATGTTCCTTCTTCTATGTGTTTATCCTGGTATAGGGTCGCCAGACTGTTACCCCCCCTTTTATGGCCCTGAGTCGGTTCGGATTCGACGGGGGTTCTGGTTAGGAGGCTGCAACGGATATTTCTTCTATAACATTCTAATTCTTTTCGGTCGCCACTTGTTAAACTCTTGGCTACAGACTCGCCAGACTGTTATGCCGATATCTTCTATGGTGCTTGGGTTGTCTCTTAATTTGGGCAAAGGGTCGCCAATTTTTAATTCTTCTCTTTTTATAATACTCTGATACTTTCTCTGATACTAAAATTATCGACTTTTCTCTTTTATAACTTGACTTGACTGACTGAGTTCCTGAAGAGAGTACGGCTCGAAGGGGAAAATAAAAAGTTTCTCTTACATTTAGTTTACTTCTCCAAATGTACAGTTAGTTCTCTGAATTTACAGGGGTAGAGGTTCGACCTCTTTCGACCATGGCTCAGGCCGGAATCTAAAAAATATTAAGAAGGCAAGGGGCCTCTGCCCCCTCCTAATGAGGTGCTAATATGAAGTCTAATGAAGAAGAGCCTTAAATGAAGTAGCGCCTAATTTTACAAGTACATGTATAATATAGCCTAAATGTTTGGGGGAGACAGTCGAAGGTTAAGTTTCCCCCCTTTTTTTAAACACATCAGATGTTTTTGAATGATTGCAAATAAGAATTTAAAAAATAAAAATAAAAACTAATTTGTATTTTTCGCCGAGTCTATATTTATGAAGGCGATATCATTTCGTAATAGTACACATGTACAAATTAAGTACATGACTGAGTACGTATTAATTTTGGTTCATTACAATTACGATTACAATTACCAATTAATTCATATTCACTTGTTGTTTAATTACACTTCCATTTTGAAGTACATTCTTACATGATAAATTAAATCATTACATTTAATTACAGTTTCAATGAAGTACATTACAAGTTATTGTTAATTACAGTTTCATTAAAGTACATTACGTTATATTAAATTAAAGTATTACAGTTAATTACAATTAAACAGTTACTATAACTTTGTTTTGTTTTTACAGTGTTTCTTATTAATAGACAATTAAGATGTTAAATATAATACAACGTACATGGCACTTACGAGATAATTTATTTACGAAATAATATGCTATAATATGTTATGAATTTGAAATCAGAGCGAACGGAGGTATTTTATCTTTGAGGCGCTCGACTCTGTCGTCGTGAGCGGAATTCGATCTTACTAAGCATTTTTTTTAGTTCACCTCGGGAGGTCATATAATTAAAAATAAAAATGAAAAAAATAATACGAGAACGTTTTTTCGCGTTCTCGAACGAACGCCCAAAGTTTCGCGCGTCACAAATTGACACGAGTAAACATAGACTGATAAGTTGATAGGGCATAAGTAGACAATAGGTAGATGAATGAATAAGTAATAAAATTAATAAAGGATAGCGGTCAAGAAAGAACATGAATGTAAGTATGAGTATGGTTGAATAATAATGTTTATACTACATAACATATAAATAATGACTTCTATAGAGTGTTTCGTCCTTAGCATGATGTTAAAGAATTTTCATACATTGGATACTAGATATATGATGAAGGGAAAATGTGACGTCATAGTTATTGAATTTTTACGTATAGTACAAATCATTATTAGGAAGATTTACAAGAACAAATTAGAGACGAAGAGTGGGAAACGTAAAGAGAATAAAGTTATTTTATGACGTCATAGTGTATAAGTCATTATTAGAAGATGAATTAGAAAAATACAGGAATGAATAAAGACGTACAAATCGAAATTCTATCCAAAACTCGCTTATGCGATTTTGGTTTCTTATGTAAAAATGGACATTCGAACATAAAACTATACGAACATAAGTATTGCATGAAGACAATGAATCCATATAATGATGGTGTAGGAATTGTTCATTGTTCACTTTTTACATTGCTCTCCCCTTTTTTTTTTTAAAATGATATTTATACAATAATATAATAAAATTAATACAATACAATACAATTGAGAAAATAACATCGTAACTAATTCAAGTTAGGTGACGAATTTTTCTTTACATTACAAGTTTTATACAGAACAAGTGAGTTATTATATAATATAAAAGGATCAAAGATTAATACTTTAATTTTTAGACAACAATTAAGCTAGACAAAGAATGATATTGTTACATTTTTTTACAAAAAAAAATTATTTTTCTGTGGGAAAAATTATGTACATAATGAATAGGTAAAAGGGAAAAACGTAAATCGTACAATCTATAAACTAATTTTTATTGACTAGCGTTGGTAAAAATAGAATTACGTAATGGATGATGTATAGACCTGTAGTCTAGTGTGTATTTGGGTGTATTAGGTATAAAGTGTGTATCTGATAATTTCGAGAGACAGATTAAGTTGAGAGGATTGTTCAATTAACTGAATAAATGCATGAGCAAGATATATTAGAAAGCAAAAATGATTAAAACTAAATAGCATAGTTTGCACTTACGTAATGAAATAGTTTTATTGTGATATTCAATGATTTTAGCATAAGGTTTGTAGGTATATAGTATATATATAGTGTGCATGCATTTTTATTAACTGTTATAGGTACAAATCGAATTACGTAGTGGATGATGTATAGACCTGTGGTCAAATGTGTATTTATGTTTATTGGGTACAAAGTGTGTATTTTATAATTTCGAGACACAGATTAAATTCGACTACTAAAATTCATAACCATATACTGTAGTAGTATGTCAATTTGACTATAATTTTCGTTTGATACCTTACAAATGGTACAATAACAATTTAAGGACAGTTACTCACGATTAATTGAACAAAAGAAAAATAAAAATACAAATTAAAAATATGAATCAATTATGCATTTCAACGAGCTAAATACAATTTTATAATATTCTAAAAAAATAAAAGTAAATCGAGCCATAGATGAGTTTCGACCAAGAATAAAAAAGTTATTGAAATGGAAGGGAAGCATTTCGAACAATCTTTTCTTTTAATAATTTCAATTGAATTTTACATTAAAAATTATTTTTATATAATAAAAAAATATATTAGAAAGGTTTAATAATTTTTGCCTCTTAAGTAGAAAAATTATATACTCTTTCGTTGAATGTTGATAGAATTTGAATTATTTGATTTTTTTTTTTTTTTTTTAAATCTGAAAACTGTTTGCATATAGACAAATACATCTGTTTTATTGTGTAGAAGTTTTATTAAAAATTAAATGATTGAAATTTAGGGTATGTGCGGTCATACGGGTAAATTTCCCGATCGTACAGAGCAGGATAAATTAGGTACATGATCGATTAATTGTTACGCTATTTATGTCATCATATAATCAAAATAATTATAAAACTCGTTAAAAACTTTTGTAAAAACGGTTTTGGTCGACACTGGGTTCAACTGGGGTTGGGGTGTTAAAATAAAAATAAAATAAAAAAAACAAAGTTTGGAGTACTACATTCGGGGGAATTGAGTGACTAAGCGGGGGATATAAGTCTGAAATTGACAATAACTCTTTCGTGAGCACTTTTTTTTTTTTTTTTTTTTAAAGATTGCTTGTCACACTACTTAGAACAAAAATTAAAAAAGTTGAACAAACGGAGGGACGGC
Organism: Bathynomus jamesi; assembly: GCA_023014485.1. NCBI lineage: Eukaryota > Metazoa > Arthropoda > Malacostraca > Isopoda > Cirolanidae > Bathynomus > Bathynomus jamesi. The sequence continues at coordinate 11,508 of JAJOZX010017420.1, read as the reverse complement.
ATGTTCCTCATATACATTATAATAATTACCAAAATCGTTACAAACAATTATAAAAACTGTTTTGGTCACAAACAATGAAATGTCATTTTACCTATATATTTATATACGCAACAATGGCATGAAAAGAAAAGACAGATAGGTCAATTTTCTTCTCACAAACAAAAAAAAGATTAACTAAAGACACAAACGGGTCAATTCAGGTTGAATTTAATTCTCTTTTACAACAAAAAAAAAGTTTGAATTAAATTCTTAAATTACATTTTCTTAAATTAAATTCTCTGAAATTACAAAGGAAAAGTTGAATTCAATTGACTGCATTGAAAACTTGGGACTTGAAAACTAACTTCGACTTAAAAACTAACTTTGACTTGAACTCTCTAACTTCAAATAAAACACTCTGGCTTCGAATATAACTGACTTCGAATATAACTCTGACTTCGAATATAACTCTGACTTCGAATATAACTCTGACTTCGAATATAACTCTGACTTGAACTCTATCAAGTATTCTGAAACTGAAAATGAAACTTAACTGTCTAACTTGAACGCTTGTCAAGTGAAGATTAACTGAAAATGGAAAATGACTGCACTTGATCATTATCAAGTGGAGACGATTAACCTCTGTTTTGGTTGACCCTCTTGGTGCAACCTTCTGACTTGAAAAACTGACTTCAAAAACTGACTTCAAAAAAATGACTTCAAAAAAATGACTTCAAAAAAATGACTTCAAAATTACTTCAAGTATCTTTATAAATCTCTGGGGTTTGGTTGTCCCTTTTGGTTACAACCAACTGAAACTGTCTGAAAACTGAAAATGGAACTTGAAACTGCTTCAAGTAACTCTATAACTCTATAAACTCTCTCTAAACTCTCTCTAAACTCTCTCTCTCTTAATTTGCAAGTCAATTCAATTCAGTAATTGGAAAAAATTTGCAAACAAAAAATAAAAAAAAATGTAAACATTTCACTCGAATGTACGGGAAGGTACATAAAATAAAATTATTCTATACTGAATATAATAGTGCAAATAACTGTGACAATCGACTCTGCGACAATTGACTCTGTGACAATTGACTCTGCGACAATTGACTCTGCGACAATTGACTCTGCGACAATTGACTCTGCGACAATTAACTCTCTGACAATTAACTCTCTTTGAAATTAACTCTCTTTGAAATTAACTCTCTTTGAAATTAACTCTCTTTGAAATTAACTCTTTGAAATTAACTCCCTTTGAAATTACTCTCTTTGAAATTAACTCTGTTACAATTAACTCTCTGTGTTACAATTAACTCTCTGTGTTACAATTAACTCTGTTACAATTAACTCTCTGTTACAATTAACTCTGTTACAATTAACTCTCTGTTACAATTAACTCTGTTAAATTACCTGTTTCAATAAAAAAAAGTGTATCACTGGTGTCTGAAGTGTTCACTGTGTTTTGTGTTAAATTCTGGTTTGATACTCATTATTAACTGTTAATAATATGACTTTTCAAATGTTTATAAATTACTTAAAAAAAAAAACTGTACTTAATAAAATTTTCTATGGGGAAATCCTTGAGACGTGTCCTGAAGACGTCTTGCTGGCTACTTCTTCTTGGATGAAAACTAGGCGTGGAGAACTTGGAGTCGTGACACACCAGTTCAAGGGTGGATGTTACGAACAAGAAGTCGTGACACGCCGGTCAACTGGTTTTATCCTGATGCAGGGTAATTTCTATCTTGGCCAAAGAGTGGCCTCTTCTTAAAGTAATCTTCTTCTTAAAGTAATCTTCTTCTTAAAATAATCTTTTTATCCTGGTGCAGGGTAATTTCTATATTGGCCAAAGAGTGGCCTCTTCTTAAAATCCTCTTCTAAAAATAATCTTCTTAAAATCTGTTAAGATCCTCTTCTTCTATGTCCCTATGGGGTGCTTCGACGTCGACGGGGCGTTCTTGATTTTTATCCTGATGCAGGGTAATTTCTATTCTTGGCCAAAGAGTGGCCTCTTCTTAAAATCTTCTTGTTAAAATCTTCTGGTTAAAATCTTCTGGTTAAAATCTTCTGGTTAAAATCTTCTGGTTGAGGGTCTGGAAGACTGGAAGAATCCTGGAGTCGTGAAGATCCTGGTTAAATGGTCTGGAAGACTGGAAGAATCCTGGAGTCGTGAAGATCCTGGTTAAAGGGTCTAGTCTTGTTATGTTCCTTCTTCTATGTGTTTATCCTGGTATAGGGTCGCCAGACTGTTACCCCCCCCTTTTATGGCCCTGAGTCGGTTCGGATTCGACGGGGGGTTCTGGTTAGGAGGCTGCAACGGATATTTCTTCTATAACATTCTAATTCTTTTCGGTCGCCACTTGTTAAACTCTTGGCTACAGACTCGCCAGACTGTTATGCCGATATCTTCTATGGTGCTTGGGTTGTCTCTTAATTTGGGCAAAGGGTCGCCAATTTTTAATTCTTCTCTTTTTATAATACTCTGATACTTTCTCTGATACTAAAATTATCGACTTTTCTCTTTTATAACTTGACTTGACTGACTGAGTTCCTGAAGAGAGTACGGCTCGAAGGGGAAAATAAAAAGTTTCTCTTACATTTAGTTTACTTCTCCAAATGTACAGTTAGTTCTCTGAATTTACAGGGGTAGAGGTTCGACCTCTTTCGACCATGGCTCAGGCCGGAATCTAAAAAATATTAAGAAGGCAAGGGGCCTCTGCCCCTCCTAATGAGGTGCTAATATGAAGTCTAATGAAGAAGAGCCTTAAATGAAGTAGCGCCTAATTTTACAAGTACATGTATAATATAGCCTAAATGTTTGGGGGAGACAGTCGAAGGTTAAGTTTCCCCCCTTTTTTTAAACACATCAGATGTTTTTGAATGATTGCAAATAAGAATTTAAAAAATAAAAATAAAAACTAATTTGTATTTTTCGCCGAGTCTATATTTATGAAGGCGATATCATTTCGTAATAGTACACATGTACAAATTAAGTACATGACTGAGTACGTATTAATTTTGGTTCATTACAATTACGATTACAATTACCAATTAATTCATATTCACTTGTTGTTTAATTACACTTCCATTTTGAAGTACATTCTTACATGATAAATTAAATCATTACATTTAATTACAGTTTCAATGAAGTACATTACAAGTTATTGTTAATTACAGTTTCATTAAAGTACATTACGTTATATTAAATTAAAGTATTACAGTTAATTACAATTAAACAGTTACTATAACTTTGTTTTGTTTTTACAGTGTTTCTTATTAATAGACAATTAAGATGTTAAATATAATACAACGTACATGGCACTTACGAGATAATTTATTTACGAAATAATATGCTATAATATGTTATGAATTTGAAATCAGAGCGAACGGAGGTATTTTATCTTTGAGGCGCTCGACTCTGTCGTCGTGAGCGGAATTCGATCTTACTAAGCATTTTTTTTAGTTCACCTCGGGAGGTCATATAATTAAAAATAAAAATGAAAAAAATAATACGAGAACGTTTTTTCGCGTTCTCGAACGAACGCCCAAAGTTTCGCGCGTCACAAATTGACACGAGTAAACATAGACTGATAAGTTGATAGGGCATAAGTAGACAATAGGTAGATGAATGAATAAGTAATAAAATTAATAAAGGATAGCGGTCAAGAAAGAACATGAATGTAAGTATGAGTATGGTTGAATAATAATGTTTATACTACATAACATATAAATAATGACTTCTATAGAGTGTTTCGTCCTTAGCATGATGTTAAAGAATTTTCATACATTGGATACTAGATATATGATGAAGGGAAAATGTGACGTCATAGTTATTGAATTTTTACGTATAGTACAAATCATTATTAGGAAGATTTACAAGAACAAATTAGAGACGAAGAGTGGGAAACGTAAAGAGAATAAAGTTATTTTATGACGTCATAGTGTATAAGTCATTATTAGAAAGATGAATTAGAAAAATACAGGAATGAATAAAGACGTACAAATCGAAATTCTATCCAAAACTCGCTTATGCGATTTTGGTTTCTTATGTAAAAATGGACATTCGAACATAAAACTATACGAACATAAGTATTGCATGAAGACAATGAATCCATATAATGATGGTGTAGGAATTGTTCATTGTTCACTTTTTACATTGCTCTCCCCTTTTTTTTTTTAAATGATATTTATACAATAAATATAATAAAATTATACAATACAATACAATTGAGAAAATAACATCGTAACTAATTCAAGTTAGGTGACGAATTTTTCTTTACATTACAAGTTTTATACAGAACAAGTGAGTTATTATAATATAAAAGGATTCAAAGATTAATACTTTAATTTTTAGACAACAATTAAGCTAGACAAAGAATGATATTGTTACATTTTTTTACAAAAAAAAATTATTTTTCTGTGGGAAAAATTATGTACATAATGAATAGGTAAAAGGGAAAAACGTAAATCGTACAATCTATAAACTAATTTTTATTGACTAGCGTTGGTAAAAATAGAATTACGTAATGGATGATGTATAGACCTGTAGTCTAGTGTGTATTTGGGTGTATTAGGTATAAAGTGTGTATCTGATAATTTCGAGAGACAGATTAAGTTGAGAGGATTGTTCAATTAACTGAATAAATGCATGAGCAAGATATATTAGAAAGCAAAAATGATTAAAACTAAATAGCATAGTTTGCACTTACGTAATGAAATAGTTTTATTGTGATATTCAATGATTTTAGCATAAGGTTTGTAGGTATATAGTATATATATATAGTGTGCATGCATTTTTATTAACTGTTATAGGTACAAATCGAATTACGTAGTGGATGATGTATAGACCTGTGGTCAAATGTGTATTTATGTTTATTGGGTACAAAGTGTGTATTTTATAATTTCGAGACACAGATTAAATTCGACTACTAAAATTCATAACCATATACTGTAGTAGTATGTCAATTTGACTATAATTTTCGTTTGATACCTTACAAATGGTACAATAACAATTTAAGGACAGTTACTCACGATTAATTGAACAAAAGAAAAATAAAAATACAAATTAAAAATATGAATCAATTATGCATTTCAACGAGCTAAATACAATTTTATAATATTCTAAAAAAATAAAAGTAAATCGAGCCATAGATGAGTTTCGACCAAGAATAAAAAAGTTATTGAAATGGAAGGGAAGCATTTCGAACAATCTTTTCTTTTAATAATTTCAATTGAATTTTACATTAAAAATTATTTTTATATAATAAAAAAATATATTAGAAAGGTTTAATAATTTTTGCCTCTTAAGTAGAAAAATTATATACTCTTTCGTTGAATGTTGATAGAATTTGAATTATTTGATTTTTTTTTTTTTTTTTTTAATCTGAAAACTGTTTGCATATAGACAAATACATCTGTTTTATTGTGTAGAAGTTTTATTAAAAATTAAATGATTGAAATTTAGGGTATGTGCGGTCATACGGGTAAATTTCCCGATCGTACAGAGCAGGATAAATTAGGTACATGATCGATTAATTGTTACGCTATTTATGTCATCATATAATCAAAATAATTATAAAACTCGTTAAAAACTTTTGTAAAAACGGTTTTGGTCGACACTGGGTTCAACTGGGGTTGGGGTGTTAAAATAAAAATAAAATAAAAAAAACAAAGTTTGGAGTACTACATTCGGGGGAATTGAGTGACTAAGCGGGGGATATACATGTAAGTCTGAAATTGACAATAACTCTTTCGTGAGCACTTTTTTTTTTTTTTTTTTTTTAAAGATTGCTTGTCACACTACTTAGAACAAAAATTAAAAAAGTTGAACAAACGGAGGGACGGCATGTTCCTCATATACATTATAATAATTACCAAAATCGTTACAAACAATTATAAAAACTGTTTTGGTCACAAACAATGAAATGTCATTTTACCTATATATTTATATACGCAACAATGGCATGAAAAGAAAAGACAGATAGGTCAATTTTCTTCTCACAAACAAAAAAAAGATTAACTAAAGACACAAACGGGTCAATTCAGGTTGAATTTAATTCTCTTTTACAACAAAAAAAAAGTTTGAATTAAATTCTTAAATTACATTTTCTTAAATTAAATTCTCTGAAATTACAAAGGAAAAGTTGAATTCAATTGACTGCATTGAAAACTTGGGACTTGAAAACTAACTTCGACTTAAAAACTAACTTTGACTTGAACTCTCTAACTTCAAATAAAACACTCTGGCTTCGAATATAACTGACTTCGAATATAACTCTGACTTCGAATATAACTCTGACTTCGAATATAACTCTGACTTCGAATATAACTCTGACTTGAACTCTATCAAGTATTCTGAAACTGAAAATGAAACTTAACTGTCTAACTTGAACGCTTGTCAAGTGAAGATTAACTGAAAATGGAAAATGACTGCACTTGATCATTATCAAGTGGAGACGATTAACCTCTGTTTTGGTTGACCCTCTTGGTGCAACCTTCTGACTTGAAAAACTGACTTCAAAAACTGACTTCAAAAAAATGACTTCAAAAAAATGACTTCAAAAAAATGACTTCAAAATTACTTCAAGTATCTTTATAAATCTCTGGGGTTTGGTTGTCCCTTTTGGTTACAACCAACTGAAACTGTCTGAAAACTGAAAATGGAACTTGAAACTGCTTCAAGTAACTCTATAACTCTATAAACTCTCTCTAAACTCTCTCTAAACTCTCTCTCTCTTAATTTGCAAGTCAATTCAATTCAGTAATTGGAAAAAATTTGCAAACAAAAAATAAAAAAAAATGTAAACATTTCACTCGAATGTACGGGAAGGTACATAAAATAAAATTATTCTATACTGAATATAATAGTGCAAATAACTGTGACAATCGACTCTGCGACAATTGACTCTGTGACAATTGACTCTGCGACAATTGACTCTGCGACAATTGACTCTGCGACAATTGACTCTGCGACAATTAACTCTCTGACAATTAACTCTCTTTGAAATTAACTCTCTTTGAAATTAACTCTCTTTGAAATTAACTTCTCTTTGAAATTAACTTTTTGAAATTAACTCCCTTTGAAATTATCTCTCTTTGAAATTAACTCTGTTACAATTAACTCTGTGTTACAATTAACTCTCTGTGTTACAATTAACTCTCTGTGTTACAATTAACTCTGTTACAATTAACTCTCTGTTACAATTAACTCTGTTACAATTAACTCTCTGTTACAATTAACTCTGTTAAAATTACTGTTTCAATAAAAAAAAGTGTATCACTGGTGTCTGAAGTGTTCACTGTGTTTTGTGTTAAATTCTGGTTTGATACTCATTATTAACTGTTAATAATAATGACTTTTCAAATGTTTATAAATTACTTAAAAAAAAAAACTGTACTTAATAAAATTTTCTATGGGGAAATCCTTGAGACGTGTCCTGAAGACGTCTTGCTGGCTACTTCTTCTTGGATGAAAACTAGGCGTGGAGAACTTGGAGTCGTGACACACCAGTTCAAGGGTGGATGTTACGAACAAGAAGTCGTGACACGCCGGTCAACTGGTTTTATCCTGATGCAGGGTAATTTCTATCTTGGCCAAAGAGTGGCCTCTTCTTAAAGTAATCTTCTTCTTAAAGTAATCTTCTTCTTAAAATAATCTTTTTATCCTGGTGCAGGGTAATTTCTATATTGGCCAAAGAGTGGCCTCTTCTTAAAATCCTCTTCTAAAAATAATCTTCTTAAAATCTGTTAAGATCCTCTTCTTCTATGTCCCTATGGGGTGCTTCGACGTCGACGGGGCGTTCTTGATTTTTATCCTGATGCAGGGTAATTTCTATTCTTGGCCAAAGAGTGGCCTCTTCTTAAAATCTTCTTGTTAAAATCTTCTGGTTAAAATCTTCTGGTTAAAATCTTCTGGTTAAAATCTTCTGGTTGAGGGTCTGGAAGACTGGAAGAATCCTGGAGTCGTGAAGATCCTGGTTAAATGGTCTGGAAGACTGGAAGAATCCTGGAGTCGTGAAGATCCTGGTTAAAGGGTCTAGTCTTGTTATGTTCCTTCTTCTATGTGTTTATCCTGGTATAGGGTCGCCAGACTGTTACCCCCCCCTTTTATGGCCCTGAGTCGGTTCGGATTCGACGGGGGGTTCTGGTTAGGAGGCTGCAACGGATATTTCTTCTATAACATTCTAATTCTTTTCGGTCGCCACTTGTTAAACTCTTGGCTACAGACTCGCCAGACTGTTATGCCGATATCTTCTATGGTGCTTGGGTTGTCTCTTAATTTGGGCAAAGGGTCGCCAATTTTTAATTCTTCTCTTTTTATAATACTCTGATACTTTCTCTGATACTAAAATTATCGACTTTTCTCTTTTATAACTTGACTTGACTGACTGAGTTCCTGAAGAGAGTACGGCTCGAAGGGGAAAATAAAAAGTTTCTCTTACATTTAGTTTACTTCTCCAAATGTACAGTTAGTTCTCTGAATTTACAGGGGTAGAGGTTCGACCTCTTTCGACCATGGCTCAGGCCGGAATCTAAAAAATATTAAGAAGGCAAGGGGCCTCTGCCCCCTCCTAATGAGGTGCTAATATGAAGTCTAATGAAGAAGAGCCTTAAATGAAGTAGCGCCTAATTTTACAAGTACATGTATAATATAGCCTAAATGTTTGGGGGAGACAGTCGAAGGTTAAGTTTCCCCCCTTTTTTTAAACACATCAGATGTTTTTGAATGATTGCAAATAAGAATTTAAAAAATAAAAATAAAAACTAATTTGTATTTTTCGCCGAGTCTATATTTATGAAGGCGATATCATTTCGTAATAGTACACATGTACAAATTAAGTACATGACTGAGTACGTATTAATTTTGGTTCATTACAATTACGATTACAATTACCAATTAATTCATATTCACTTGTTGTTTAATTACACTTCCATTTTGAAGTACATTCTTACATGATAAATTAAATCATTACATTTAATTACAGTTTCAATGAAGTACATTACAAGTTATTGTTAATTACAGTTTCATTAAAGTACATTACGTTATATTAAATTAAAGTATTACAGTTAATTACAATTAAACAGTTACTATAACTTTGTTTTGTTTTTACAGTGTTTCTTATTAATAGACAATTAAGATGTTAAATATAATACAACGTACATGGCACTTACGAGATAATTTATTTACGAAATAATATGCTATAATATGTTATGAATTTGAAATCAGAGCGAACGGAGGTATTTTATCTTTGAGGCGCTCGACTCTGTCGTCGTGAGCGGAATTCGATCTTACTAAGCATTTTTTTAGTTCACCTCGGGAGGTCATATAATTAAAAATAAAAATGAAAAAAATAATACGAGAACGTTTTTTCGCGTTCTCGAACGAACGCCCAAAGTTTCGCGCGTCACAAATTGACACGAGTAAACATAGACTGATAAGTTGATAGGGCATAAGTAGACAATAGGTAGATGAATGAATAAGTAATAAAATTAATAAAGGATAGCGGTCAAGAAAGAACATGAATGTAAGTATGAGTATGGTTGAATAATAATGTTTATACTACATAACATATAAATAATGACTTCTATAGAGTGTTTCGTCCTTAGCATGATGTTAAAGAATTTTCATACATTGGATACTAGATATATGATGAAGGGAAAATGTGACGTCATAGTTATTGAATTTTTACGTATAGTACAAATCATTATTAGGAAGATTTACAAGAACAAATTAGAGACGAAGAGTGGGAAACGTAAAGAGAATAAAGTTATTTTATGACGTCATCGCTTATGCGATTTTGGTTTCTTATGTAAAAATGGACATTCGAACATAAAACTATACGAACATAAGTATTGCATGAAGACAATGAATCCATATAATGATGGTGTAGGAATTGTTCATTGTTCACTTTTTACATTGCTCTCCCCTTTTTTTTTTAAAATGATATTTATACAATAATATAATAAAATTATACAATACAATACAATTGAGAAAATAACATCGTAACTAATTCAAGTTAGGTGACGAATTTTTCTTTACATTACAAGTTTTATACAGAACAAGTGAGTTATTATATAATATAAAAGGATTCAAAGATTAATACTTTAATTTTTAGACAACAATTAAGCTAGACAAAGAATGATATTGTTACATTTTTTTACAAAAAAAATTATTTTTCTGTGGGAAAAATTATGTACATAATGAATAGGTAAAAGGGAAAAACGTAAATCGTACAATCTATAAACTAATTTTTATTGACTAGCGTTGGTAAAAATAGATTACGTAATGGATGATGTATAGACCTGTAGTCTAGTGTGTATTTGGGTGTATTAGGTATAAAGTGTGTATCTGATAATTTCGAGAGACAGATTAAGTTGAGAGGATTGTTCAATTAACTGAATAAATGCATGAGCAAGATATATTAGAAAGCAAAAATGATTAAAACTAAATAGCATAGTTTGCACTTACGTAATGAAATAGTTTTATTGTGATATTCAATGATTTTAGCATAAGGTTTGTAGGTATATAGTATATATATATAGTGTGCATGCATTTTTATTAACTGTTATAGGTACAAATCGAATTACGTAGTGGATGATGTATAGACCTGTGGTCAAATGTGTATTTATGTTTATTGGGTACAAAGTGTGTATTTTATAATTTCGAGACACAGATTAAATTCGACTACTAAAATTCATAACCATATACTGTAGTAGTATGTCAATTTGACTATAATTTTCGTTGATACCTTACAAATGGTACAATAACAATTTAAGGACAGTTACTCACGATAATTGAACAAAAGAAAAATAAAAATACAAATTAAAAATATGAATCAATTATGCATTTCAACGAGCTAAATACAATTTTATAATATTCTAAAAAAATAAAAGTAAATCGAGCCATAGATGAGTTTCGACCAAGAATAAAAAAGTTATTGAAATGGAAGGGAAGCATTTCGAACAATCTTTTCTTTTAATAATTTCAATTGAATTTTACATTAAAAATTATTTTATATAATAAAAAAATATATTAGAAAGGTTTAATAATTTTTGCCTCTTAAGTAGAAAAATTATATACTCTTTCGTTGAATGTTGATAGAATTGAATTATTTGATTTTTTTTTTTTTTTTTAATCTGAAAACTGTTTGCATATAGACAAATACATCTGTTTTATTGTGTAGAATTTTATTAAAAATTAAATGATTGAAATTTAGGGTATGTGCGGTCATACGGGTAAATTTCCCGATCGTACAGAGCAGGATAAATTAGGTACATGATCGATTAATTGTTACGCTATTTATGTCATCATATAATCAAAATAATTATAAAACTCGTTAAAAACTTTTGTAAAAACGGTTTTGGTCGACACTGGGTTCAACTGGGGTTGGGGTGTTAAAATAAAAATAAAATAAAAAAAACAAAGTTTGGAGTACTACATTCGGGGGAATTGAGTGACTAAGCGGGGGTATACATGTAAGTCTGAAATTGACAATAACTCTTTCGTGAGCACTTTTTTTTTTTTTTTTT
>JAJOZX010017419.1:30000-35000 GCA_023014485.1 Bathynomus jamesi | reverse complement strand
AAACTTTATACTTGGGTGTGACAGCCCTCCGGTCCCGAGTCGTGGGATTCTAGAGAAATTGGCTGCCAATTTCTTTAGGTTCTCTCTCTTTCGGGAGGGCGGGTGAAGTCTGTTGTACAAACCTGTCCCGTGGGTTACTAGGACCCCTTCCCATCCCACTCTGTCCTTTTAGCTTAGGTTAGGGATGTTCTCCCTCTGACTGCAAAAAAAAAAAAAAAAAAAACTTTTGTATTGTCTTTTTCTCTACTGTTACGATTAGGACGCTACTGCTATCTCATGCGTGGGAAGAGAGGCTTGGAACCTCTATAAATAACACCATTTAACTTCAGTTGTAGGTAAATATTTAGAGGGGATAATAGCGAGTAGGATTGTTGACCATTTGGATTCCTACAAGCTACTTGGGGACTCCACATGGGTTTAGACGGCATAGGTCGTGTCTCACCATCATGCTCGAGTTTTTCTACGTCATGTTGAGTGAGTATGATAAGAGTAGGGCGATTGATTAGAAGGCCTTTGATAAGGTACCTCACCGCCGCTAATGGCCGAAGTGCGCGCGCTGGGTATTGGTGGGGAAGTAGGTAGGTGATTGGAAACTGGCGAAAAATGCCACAAAGTTAATCCCTTTCGTTAGGCATATGGGCTACAATCGACGCTTACGTGATGCGGTTCAAAGATGTCGATTTTAGAAGCATGTTTAGTTCAAATGATAACCCAACTCGCAACAATGGTTAGAAGTTGGATTAGAAACGACTAGTATATGTGGGAATTACTTTAACACGTTGATAGTTTAAGATTAAAACCTCAGAAAACTCTGCAGGAGTTCGCTTGCTCGGTGTCTCTGTGAGCAAGCTAAATATAGAGCTATTTATATATTCTCCACTTTCCTGTAAAATTTCCTTGGCTACTTTTCCAGGGTCAAGGTATTTTCTTCAACCTTTTTCCGTACCTGCCTCTGGCAGGGAGGGAGCGGAGGGTGGGGAGAGAGCCTTCTACTTTTCTATCCAGTTTTCTACTACTGCTAGCATAGTTTGAAAGACAAAATTTTCCCTGGCACCCGTTGCCATTGGTACCTCCTCGGTATGGGCCGCAAGGCCTTTTGAGGTACTTCTTTTCCTTGTAACTCCTTGTAACTCTTCTCTCTCTCTCTCTCTCTCTCTCTCTCTCTCTCTCTCTCTCTCTCTCTCTCTCTCTCTCTCTCTCTCTCTCTCTCTCTCTCTCTCTCTCTCTCTCTCCTCTCTCTCTCTCTCTCTCTCTCTCTCTCTCTCTCTCTCTCTCTCTCTCTCTCTCTCTCTCTCTCTCTCTCTCTCTCTCCTCTCTCTCTCTCTCTCTCTCTCTCTCTCTCTCTCCTCTCTCTCTCTCTCTCCCCCGCAGGGGGTATAAAGGTTATGCACATTTCTTCTGGATGTAGTAAACTTTATACTTGGGGTGTGACAGCCCTCCGGTCCCGAGTCGTGGGATTCTAGAGGAACTGGCTGCCAGCTCCTTTAGGTTCTCTCTCTCTTTCGGGAGGGCGGGTAAAGTATTTTGCACAATCCCGTCCCGTGGGTTACTAGGACCCCATCCCATCCCTACTCTGTCCTTTTAGATTACGTTAAGGTTGTTCTCCTCTCACTGCAAAAAAAAAAAAAAAAAAAAAAAAATTTTCTTTTAGTATTAAGTCTTTTTCTCTTCTTTTACTATTAGGACCCTACTGCTACCTCATGCGTGGGAAGAGAGGCTTTGGAACCTCTATAAATAACACCATTTAACGCTCGTAGGTTGTGAGAGACTGGGATGGAGGGGTCCCAGGCGTAGGGGCGCGATGAATGGAGTGTGGCTAGTGCCCCGTTAAGCCCATTCCTAACGCGTAATGGCTTGACCAGCCCCCTGCGACCGTTCTTTGGTGACCAATTGATGGTGCTTGGCTGTACTGCTCTGAGGTGAGAGGGCTTTACTGCCCAGCTGGCTGCCAGGCCAGCGTAAAGTCTCGGGCGTAGCCTCTGGGTCTGGTGGGATATCCCTTGAACACTGGATTCTAAGAGTCTGGCCCACTTGTGAGTGACTAGTAAGACTTAGTAAGGGGCTGCATCTCGCTGTCGCTCCTGGCGGAAAATCCGTGACGCTTGCGTCGCGAGTGTTTGTCAGTTGGTAGCTGCGACACGTTTGGGACGGTCCGGCCCTGGGGAGACCTTTGGTCGGTGCGGCAGCAGGAGAGGTGTAGTCTTCTGGAAGGAATGAACGTCACTTGCGAAAAGGCGGGTGCGGCTACGCGCGGGATTAATTCACCCCCCCCCCCCTTTTTTATATACTGGTCATAACGTTTTTGGATAGTTTTCATTGCTAGAACGCTTTATCTTATTCAGAGTATTCAGAAAAAACAAAAAAAAGAGAAAATATGGCAGGGCCAGCTAAATTGAAAGCAGAATGCTTTAAATGTAAAGTTAATCATTGGTGCGTAGACTTCCCAGAGGGTAATATCAGCGATATCACATCCCTTAGTGTATGTTTGTTTTGTAAACTTAGAGACAACCACGAAAAGGAAGTTAAAGAGCTAAAGGAATTAGTAAAAAAGCTTGAAGCTAGGGTCGTAGCACTGGAAATCCAACCCAGTGGACAAGATCAAATTAAAAACACACCAGCAGATTCAAACTGTAAGATTAAGTATCAAGAACAAAGGGAGGGCTCAAAGAAGGGGCTGATAGAGAAGGGTGGGAAGGGGCCTGCTGATGGCCCAAAGAAACCGAAGGATGTAGCTACCTGTCGGGGTGGGTCGGTGGTAACTGCGTGTATGGGTGGCGACGGGTTTCGAAAGGTCTCGGGCAAGAAGGCTGCGAAGCCGAAGCCTGAGACCCCAGTTGCCCCTGTCAAGACCTCTAACCGCTTTAGTCTCCTGTGCTCGAAGGAGGAAGACACCGTTTTGATTGGGGACTCGCAGATCAGGGGCCAGGAGAAGTACTTTGCTTCTGCAAACCGGGATGGGAGGAAGGTAAGGTGCTTACCTGGGCGGGGAACGGCGCACTTAAGGAAGGAGGTAGAGAAGGTGCGCGTGGATAGTCGGAGGACTGCGATCGTTGTCCACGCTGGTGGCAATGACCTGTTCCTCAAAGGCGGTGGGGTAGGTCTTACAGAAGGGATCATCACCGAGATCATGTCTCTTGCGGATGATCTAAAACTGAAGACAGACAGGGGAATGTTAATGGGTATTTTACCGCGAATGAATGTCAGTGACCACTCGCTCAGTAAGGTCATTGGCATCAACGAGAGGGTACAAGACTTGTGCGTTCCGCTGGGCGTGAAGTTTATTGACCCCTTCGATGCATTTTCGGGTAGGTGGGACCTTTACCAGAGGGATGGTGTCCACCTCAATGACAAGGGTAAAGGTGTGCTAGGCGCGCTGCTCGACCGGCACCTATACAGAATGGTGAGGTCGAGTCCTGGGAGAGATGATGGGCCCCCACCGGGGAGAGATGAGGATGAGCCGGTGGCGGACGTACCTTCGACTGAAGGGTGCGGCGAAGTACAGATGGGTGACCCTCCTCCTACGTTGGAGGGGGCTCAGTCTCCTGTGGAAGTTGCCCCCTCGTTAGTGAGGGGCTCTTCAACTCCCGACAGCCTTGGCTGTTCGGGAAACGGGTCGTGCTAGGGGGCGGTCAGAATAGGGAAGGCTCCCTCCGTGCAATGCTTTTTAATGCTAGGTCAATTAGGAACAAGTTTCGCGAGCTACGGGCGCTCTTAGCATCAGAATACCAGGATATCGTTGCTATCACCGAGTCCTGGATTCATACTGATCGTAGGGACTACGTTGGGGAGTTCGAAATTCCCGGGTATAGAATGTTTCGCAAAGACCGCACCCGTGGGGAGGGGGGTGGGGTACTAATATACGTCAGAGACACGTTGAGTCCGGTTGACTGCCAGTTCCGGTCGGAACGGGAGCTGCTTGGCGTCGATCTGAACGTGGGAGGGACGAACTATAGGTTAATCTTGGTGTACAGACCTCCGCATCTCCTCCTCGAGGAGGATACAGCCCTGTACACCGAACTCAGTAGCCTGCTAGGGGATAGGGTGTGTGTAGTTTTAGGAGACTTCAACTGTCGCGGCATAAAGTGGGAAAACAGGACTGCCGATGCTGAAGGGAGGAGGCTAGTTGACTTTGCTGATGAGAACTTCCTCACTCAGTGGGTCAACGAGCCTACACGAGGCGAAAGCGTTCTAGACTTAGTATTCACGACCGAAGACAACCTCGTCACTGGCCTCACCGTTGACGAATCGTTGGGCGGGAGTGATCACGGTATTATTAGGTTCCGTGTGTGCGTCCCTCGGGTGAAGCGTAGTAACTCGAGAGGCAGTAAGCTCGATCTCCGGCGGGCGAACTTTGTTAGCCTCAGGGATAGCGTAGCAGAGATGGGGTTAGAGGTTGGCGGCGATGTTGAGGGAGTGTGGAGTGCATTCCGGGATGAGTTTATGGTGCTGCAGTCTGCTGCCATACCCTCAAAACTGGTCACCCCTGCTTCAACGCAGCCTAAGTGGTTCAATCGTGGCATCGCTTCGGCTATCCGAAATAGGAAAGTAGTGTATAGGAGGGCGAAGGCCAATCGTTCCCACGAGAACACTGAAGCGTATGTCCGCCTGTGTAGGGAAGTGAAGGCGAAGGTTAGGCTAGCGAAACGTAACGAAGAACTACGGGTGGCAAGCCTCTGCAAGAGGAACCCTAAGGAGTTCTTCAGTTATGTTAATAGTAGAAAGCCTATTAGAAGCATGATAGGTCCTTTAAAGGACGGAAGCGGCGTTCTGCGGACCTCCGACGCGGACATCGCTAAGGTGCTTAATGAGTACTTTGCGGGAGTGTTCACCAGGGAGGATACCCGCGTCATCCCCGAGCCAGCTGTGAGGCACGAAGGTGCTGACCTGGATAGTGTTAGATGTACCGCGACAGTCGTTGCTCATAGAATAGACAAACTGAGCGCGTTTAAGGCTCCTGGGCCAGACCAGTTTCTCCCCAGTGTTTTGCGAGAAGTGCGCGA
>JAJOZX010017419.1:15000-20000 GCA_023014485.1 Bathynomus jamesi | reverse complement strand
CCTCACCGCCGGCTAATGCGAAAGTGCGCGCGCTGGGTATCTTGGGAATAGGTAGGTGGATTGAAACTGGCTAAGGAATAGGCGGCAGAGGGTGGTAATTAAAGGGGCTAGTTCGGGTTGGGCCTCGGTCACTAGTGGGTTCCTCAGGGTTCCGTTTTGGGCCACTGTTGTTTACCATTTACATAATGATATCGACGGTGGCATCGTCAGTCGGATCGCCAATTCGCTGATGACACCAAGCTTGGGGCCAATGTTGGGACGCCCCGAAGCGATCGAGGAACTGCGTGCGACCTAGGTAGGATAGGAGAGTGGTTCCGAAAAATGGCAAATGCCGTTTAAACTTGGTATGCAAGTGATGCACATTGGCTACGCCAATCCCAAGTCGGACTACTCGATGTTGGGCAGTAATATCGAGGTGACTGATTTAGAAAAGGACTTGGTGTGCTATTAGCAGCGCCTTAATTTACGAACAGTGTGTAGAGATGGAAAAGAAAGCCCAGAAACTATTGGGTTATTCAGGAGGCAATTTCAGTTTCGGACAAGGATTGTGCTCTCACTGTACATTCCCTTGTTCGGCGTACCTGGAGTATGCTGTGGCAGTTCTGGTCGCCCCCCTCAGGAAGATATTGAGAGGCTGGAGCGAGTGCAGGCGGGGCCACAAAGTTAATCCCTTCCGTTAGGCATATGGCTACAATCGACGGTTACGCGCCCTGAACTTTTTTCGCTTGAAACTCGGAGGCTGCGCGGTCAACTGATCGAGGTTTTCAAGCTCTTACGAGGGTTCAACGATGTCGATTTTAGAAGTATGTTTAGTTTAAATGATAACCCACTCGCAACAATGGTTGGAAGTTGGATTTGAAACGGTTTTAGGACTAGTGTGTGTGGGAATTACGTTACGTATAAGATCTGTGACACATGGAACAGGTTACCTTCGGAAGTTGTGAACAGTTCCTCTGTGGATCAGTTCAAGAAAAGGTTAGACGAAATCTTGCACACTATTTGAGTTGTGTAAGACATTTAGGACCTCAGTCTGCGGAAATTTCTTTTCCTGTAAAATAGTTGATATCTGGAACCAACTTCCCTCAGAGGATGTTTCCCCAGTCAAAGTGTAAATCTGTTTAAAATAGGCTAGACAAAGTACAGAAACACTCATAGTTTAAGATTAAAACCTCGAAAACTCTGCAGGAGTTCGCTTGCTCGGTGTCTCTGTGAGCAAGCTAAATATAGAGCTATTTATATATTCTCCCACTTTCCTGTAAAATTTCCTTGGCTACTTTTCCAGGGTCAAGGTATTTTCTTCAACCTTTTTCCGTACCTGCCTCTGGCAGGGAGGGAGCGGAGGTGGGGAGAGAGCCTTCTACTTTTCTATCCAGTTTTCTACTACTGCTAGCATAGTTTGAAAGACAAAATTTTCCCTGGCACCCGTTGCCATTGGTACCTCCTCGGTATGGGCCGCAAGGCCTTTTGAGGTACTTCTTTTCCTTGTAACTCCTTGTAACTCTCTCTCTCCTCTCTCTCTCCTCTCTATCTCTCTCCTCTCTCTCTCTCTCTCTCTCTCCTCTCTCTCTCTCTCCTCTCTCTCTCTCTCCTCTCTCTCTCTCTCTCTCCTCTCTCTCTCTTCCTCTCTCTCCTCTCTCTCTCTTCTCTCTCTTCTCTCTCTCTCTTCCTCTCTCTCTTCTCTCTCTCTTCTCTCTCTTCTCTCCTCTCTTCTCTCTCTCTCTCTTCTCTCTCTCCTCTCTCTCTCGCTTCTCTCTCTCTCCTCTCTCTCCTCTCTCTCTAACTGACAAGGTTAGGGATAGGACAGACATGGGTATGGTCGTAGGAATTCTCCCTCGAATGCGTGCTAGTGACTATACTCTAAGTAAAGCCATTAGCATAAATAAAAGAGTTAAACGCATGTGTGATGAAAAAGGCCTAAAGTTTGTCGATTTTTGGCCTACATTCCACGGAAATGGGGAATACTATGGTTCGGACGGATACATTTTAACCAGAAGGGAAAAAGAAGTATGGTGATTTACTGAACATTAATTTGTATAATCTTTTTAAACTAAGACCCCCCAAACCAGCAATTGATCCTGCTCCCCAAACGGTTAAACCTACTCCCCCAGCAGTTAGCCCCCCTCCCCCAAGTTAGCCCCCTCCCCCAGCAGTTAGCCCCCCTCCCCCAGCAGTTAGTCCCCTCCCCCAGCAGATAGTCCCCCTCCCCCAGCAGATAGTCCCCCTCCCCCAGCAGTTAGTCCCCCTCCCCCAGCAGATATCCCCCTCCCCCAGCAGATAGTCCCCCTCCCCCAGCAGATAGTCCCCCTCCCCCAGCAGCTATCCCCTCCCCCAGCAGCTAGTCCCCCTCCCCCAGCAGCTAGTCCCCCTCCAACAGCAATAGTGAGGGGCTCTTCGACTCCCGACAGCCCTGGCTGTTCGGGAAACGGGTCGTGCTAGGGGCGGTCAGAATAGGGAAGGCTCCCTCCGTGCAATGCTTTTTAATGCTAGGTCAATTAGGACAAGTTTCGCGAGCTACGGGCGCTCTTAGCATCAGAATACCAGGATATCGTTGCTATCACCGAGTCCTGGATTCATATTGATCGTAGGGACTACGTTGGGGAGTTCGAAATTCCCGGGTATAGAATGTTTCGCAAAGACCGCACCCGTGGGGGGGGGTGGGGTACTAATATACGTGAGGGACACGTTGAGTCCGGTTGACTGCCAGTTCCGGTCGAACGGGAGCTGCTTGGCGTCGATCTGAACGTGGGAGGGACGAACTATAGTTAATCTTGGTGTACAGACCTCCGCATCTCCTCCTCGAGAGGATACAGCCCTGTACACCGAACTCAGTAGCCTGCTAGGGGATAGGGTGTGTGTAGTTTTAGAGACTTCAACTGTCGCGGCATAAAGTGGGAAAACAGGACTGCCGATGCTGAAGGAGGAGGCTAGTTGACTTTGCTGATGAGAACTTCCTCACTCAGTGGGTCAACGAGCCTACACGAGGCGAAAGCGTTCTGGACTTAGTGTTTCACGACCGAAGACACCTCGTCACTGGCCTCACCGTTGACGAATCGTTGGGCGGGAGTGATCACAGTCTTATTAGGTTCCGTGTGTGCGTCCCCTCGGGTGAAGCGTAGTAACTCGAGAGGCAGTAAGCTCGATCTCCGGCGGGCGAACTTTGTTAGCCTCAGGGATAGCGTAGGAGGATGGGGTTAGAGGTTGGCGGCGATGTTGAGGGAGTGTGGAGTGCATTCCGGGATGAGTTTATGGTGCTGCAGTCTGCTGCCATACCCTCAAAACCGGTCACCCCTGCTTCAACGCAGCCTAAGTGGTTCAATCGTGGCATCGCTTCGGCTATCCGAAATAGGAAAGTGTGTATAGGAGGGCGAAGGCCAATCGTTCCCACGAGAACATGAAGCGTATGTCCGCCTGTGTAGGGAAGTGAAGGCGAAGGTTAGCTAGCGAAACGTAACGAAGAACTACGGGTGGCAAGCCTCTGCAAGAGGAACCCTAAGGAGTTCTTCAGTTATGTTAATAGTAGAAAGCCTATTAGAAGCATGATAGGTCCTTTAAAGGACGGAAGCGGCGTTCTGCGGACCTCTGACGCGGACATCGCTAGGTGCTTAATGAGTACTTGCGGGAGTGTTCACCAGGGAGGATACCCGCGTCATCCCCGAGCCAGCTGTGAGGCACGAAGGTGCTGACCTGTATGTTAGATGTACCGCGACAGTCGTTGCTCATAGAATAGACAAACTGAGCGCGTTTAAGGCTCCTGGGCCAGACCAGTTTCTCCCCAGTGTTTTGCGAGAAGTCCGCGACCAGGTGGCTCCCCACCTGGCTACAGTCTTCAACAAATCGTTGGAGATGGGCCAGGTGCCTGTGACTGGAGAGAGGCCAACGTGACCCCTATCTTTAAGAAAGGGGATCACGAAAGTCCAGGGAACTATCGTCCTATTAGTCTCACTTCAGTTGTAGGTAAATTATTAGAAAGGATAATAGCTGATAGAATCGTTGACCATTTGGATTCCTACAAGCTGCTTGGGGACTCCCAACATGGGTTTAGACGGCATAGGTCGTGTCTCACCAACTTGCTCGAGTTTTTCCACGTCATGTTGAGTGAGTACGATAAGAGTAGGGCGATTGATATACTTTATCTCGCTTTCAGAAAGCCTTTGATAAGGTACCTCACCGCCGGCTAATGGCGAAAGTGCGCGCGCTGGGTATCGGTGGGGAAATAGGTAGGTGGATTGAAAACTGGCTAAGGAATAGGCGGCAGAGGGTGGTAATTAAAGGGGCTAGTTCGGGTTGGGCCTCGGTCACTAGTGGGTTCCTCAGGGTTCCGTTTTGGGGCCACTGTTGTTTACCATTTACATAAATGATATCGACGGTGGCATCGTCAGTCGGATCGCCAAATTCGCTGATGACACCAAGCTTGGGGCCAATGTTGGGACGCCCGAAGCGATCGAGGAACTGCGTGCGGACCTAGGTAGGATAGGAGAGTGGTCCGAAAAATGGCAAATGCCGTTTAACTTGGGTAAATGCAAAGTGATGCACATTGGCTACGCAATCCCAAGTCGGACTACTCGATGTTGGGCAGTAATATCGAGGTGACTGATTTAGAAAAGGACTTGGGTGTGCTAATTAGCAGCGACCTTAAGTTTACGAAACAGTGTGTAGAGGTGGAAAAGAAAGCCCAGAAACTATTGGGTTATATCAGGAGGCAATTTCAGTTTCGGAACAAGGAGATTGTGCTCTCACTGTACAATTCCCTTGTTCGGCCGTACCTGGAGTATGCTGTGCAGTTCTGGTCGCCCACCCTCAGGAAAGATATTGAGAGGCTGGAGCGAGTGCAGGCGAGGGCCACAAAGTTGATCCCTTCCGTTAGGCATATGGGCTACAATCGACGGTTACGCGCCCTGACTTGTTTTCGCTTGAAACTCGGAGGCTGCGCGGTCACTGATCGAGGTTTTCAAGCTCTTACGAGGGTTCAACGATGTCGATTTTAGAAGTATGTTTAGTTT
>JAJOZX010017419.1:0-10000 GCA_023014485.1 Bathynomus jamesi | reverse complement strand
AATATCAGACTGCATTGTTACTAACGGCAACCCACAGGTTCCATTCAATTCTGTATTCAACTCAGTTTCCGGTCTGTAACACCTTCGTTACCCCTCTCACCATTCGTTATAAGTAGCATATTGTATTATTTAAAAGTAACGTATCGTATTAATTAAAAGGAACATATTGTATTATTTAAATTAACGTAAAAAAAAAAAAAATAATAAAAAAATAAAAATATGACAGGGCCAGCTAAATTGAAAGCAGAATGCTTTAAATGTAAAGTTAATCATTGGTGCGTTGACTTCCCCGAAGGTAGTATCAGCGATATCACATCCCTTAGTATATGTTTGTTTTGTAAACTTAGAGACAACCACGAAAAGGAAGTGAAAGAGCTAAAGGAATTAGTAAAAAAGCTTGAAGCTAGGCTCGTAGCACTGGAAATCCATCCCAGTAGACAAGATCAAACTAAAAACAAACAAGCAGATTTAAATTGTAAAATTAAGCATCTAGAGCAAAGCGTGGCACGCTTGGAAAACACGGTGACTATTCCGGAAAATGGAACGGAGGACCAAGAATTCAAATTGGTCAAAAATAAAAGACCCTCCAAACCAAAACCAAAACATAAGGATTTGGAACCCATTACCATCAAAAATAAGTTTCACTTACTTGCTGATGAGGAGGATGAATCCTTTTTAATTGGGGATTCTATGGTAAGGAATCAAGGGGACTTTTTCGGAGCAAGACGGGCGACCAAGAGAAAGCTCCGATGTTTTCCGGGTGCCACAAGCCAGATAATTAATAGGGAATTAGGCAAAATTAATATCAAAAATAAGAGTTGCCCTATCATTGTCCATGTTGGTGGCAATGACGTTTTTATGGGAGGGACAGGAGGGCAGACAGAGCCCATTATTAAAGAATTTAAGAACCTAACTGACAAGGTTAGGGATAGGACAGACATGGGTATGGTCGTAGGAATTCTCCCTCGAATGCGTGCTAGTGACTATACTCTAAGTAAAGCCATTAGCATAAATAAAAGAGTTAAACGCATGTGTGATGAAAAAGGCCTAAAGTTTGTCGATTTTTGGCCTACATTCCACGGAAATGGGGAATACTTGGTTCGGACGGGATACATTTTAACCAGAAGGGGAAAAAGAAGTATGGTGATTTACTGAACATTAATTTGTATAATCTTTTTAAACTAAGACCCCCCAAACCAGCAATTGATCCTGCTCCCCAAATGGTTAAACCTACTCCCCCAGCAGTTAGCCCCCCCCAGTCCCCCCCCGCAGTTAGTCCCCCTCCCCCAGCAGTTAGTCCCCCTCCCCCAGCAGTTAGTCCCCCTCCCCCAGCAGTCCCCCCCCCCAGCAGTAGTCCCCCTCCCCCAGCAGCTAGTCCCCCTCCCCCAGCAGCTAGTCCCCCTCCCCCAGCAGCTAGTCCCCCTCCCCCAGCAGCTAGTCCCCCTCCCCCAGCAGGTCCCCCTCCCCCAGCAGCTAGTCCCCCTCCCCCAGCAGCTAGTCCCCCTCCCCAGCAGTCCCCTCCCCCAGCAGGTAGTCCCCCTCCAACAGCAATAGTGAGGGGCTCTTCGACTCCCGACAGCCCTGGCTGTTCGGGAAACGGGTCGTGCTAGGGGGCGGTCAGAATAGGGAAGGCTCCCTCCGTGCAATGCTTTTTAATGCTAGGTCAATTAGGAACAAGTTTCGCGAGCTACGGGCGCTCTTAGCATCAGAATACCAGGATATCGTTGCTATCACCGAGTCCTGGATTCATATGATCGTAGGGACTACGTTGGGGAGTTCGAAATTCCCGGGTATAGAATGTTTCGCAAAGACCGCACCCGTGGGGAGGGGGGTGGGGTACTAATATACGTGAGGGACACGTTGAGTCCGGTTGACTGCCAGTTCCGGTCGGAACGGGAGCTGCTTGGCGTCGATCTGAACGTGGGAGGGACGAACTATAGGTTAATCTTGGTGTACAGACCTCCGCATCTCCTCCTCGAGGAGGATACAGCCCTGTACACCGAACTCAGTAGCCTGCTAGGGGATAGGGTGTGTGTAGTTTTAGGAGACTTCAACTGTCGCGGCATAAAGTGGGAAAACAGGACTGCCGATGCTGAAGGGAGGAGGCTAGTTGACTTTGCTGATGAGAACTTCCTCACTCAGTGGGTCAACGAGCCTACACGAGGCGAAAGCGTTCTGGACTTAGTGTTCACGACCGAAGACAACCTCGTCACTGGCCTCACCGTTGACGAATCGTTGGGCGGGAGTGATCACAGTCTTATTAGGTTCCGTGTGTGCGTCCCTCGGGTGAAGCGTAGTAACTCGAGAGGCAGTAAGCTCGATCTCCGGCGGGCGAACTTTGTTAGCCTCAGGGATAGCGTAGGAGATGGGGTTAGAGGTTGGCGGCGATGTTGAGGGAGTGTGGAGTGCATTCCGGGACGAGTTTATGGTGCTGCAGTCTGCTGCCATACCCTCAAAACCGGTCACCCCTGCTTCAACGCAGCCTAAGTGGTTCAATCGTGGCATCGCTTCGGCTATCCGAAATAGGAAAGTAGCGTATAGGAGGGCGAAGGCCAATCGTTCCCACGAGAACACTGAAGCGTATGTCCGCCTGTGTAGGGAAGTGAAGGCGAAGGTTAGGCTAGCGAAACGTAACGAAGAACTACGGGTGGCAAGCCTCTGCAAGGGAACCCTAAGGAGTTCTTCAGTTATGTTAATAGTAGAAAGCCCATTAGAAGCATGATAGGTCCTTTAAAGGACGGAAGCGGCGTTCTGCGGACCTCCGACGCGGACATCGCTAATGTGCTTAATGAGTACTTTGCGGGAGTGTTCACCAGGGAGGATACCCGCGTCATCCCCGAGCCAGCTGTGAGGCACGAAGGTGCTGGCCTGGATAGTGTTAGATGTACCGCGACAGTCGTTGCTCATAGAATAGACAAACTGAGCGCGTTTAAGGCTCCTGGGCCAGACCAGTTTCTCCCCAGTGTTTTGCGAGAAGTGCGCGACCAGGTGGCTCCCCACCTGGCTACAGTCTTCAACAAATCGTTGGTGATGGGCCAGGTGCCTGGTGACTGGAGGGAGGCCAACGTGACCCCTATCTTTAAGAAAGGGGATCACGAAAGTCCAGGGAACTATCGTCCTATTAGTCTCACTTCAGTTGTAGGTAAATTATTAGAAAGGATAATAGCTGATAGAATCGTTGACCATTTGGATTCCTACAAGCTGCTTGGGGACTCCCAACATGGGTTTAGACGGCATAGGTCGTGTCTCACCAACTTGCTCGAGTTTTTCCACGTCATGTTGAGTGAGTACGATAAGAGTAGGGCGATTGATATACTTTATCTCGACTTTCAGAAAGCCTTTGATAAGGTACCTCACCGCCGGCTAATGGCGAAAGTGCGCGCGCTGGGTATCGGTGGGGAAATAGGTAGGTGGATTGAAAACTGGCTGAGGAATAGGCGGCAGAGGGTGGTAATTAAAGGGGCTAGTTCGGGTTGGGCCTCGGTCACTAGTGGGGTTCCTCAGGGTTCCGTTTTGGGGCCACTGTTGTTTACCATTTACATAAATGATATCGACGGTGGCATCGTCAGTCGGATCGCCAAATTCGCTGATGACACCAAGCTTGGGGCCAATGTTGGGACGCCCGAAGCGATCGAGGAACTGCGTGCGGACCTAGGTAGGATAGGAGAGTGGTCCGAAAAATGGCAAATGCCGTTTAACTTGGGTAAATGCAAAGTGATGCACATTGGCTACGCCAATCCCAAGTCGGACTACTCGATGTTGGGCAGTAATATCGAGGTGACTGATTTAGAAAAGGACTTGGGTGTGCTAATTAGCAGCGACCTTAAGTTTACGAAACAGTGTGTAGAGGTGGAAAAGAAAGCCCAGAAACTATTGGGTTATATCAGGAGGCAATTTCAGTTTCGGAACAAGGAGATTGTGCTCTCACTGTACAATTCCCTTGTTCGGCCGTACCTGGAGTATGCTGTGCAGTTCTGGTCGCCCACCCTCAGGAAAGATATTGAGAGGCTGGAGCGAGTGCAGGCGAGGGCCACAAAGTTGATCCCTTCCGTTAGGCATATGGGCTACAATCGACGGTTACGCGCCCTGAACTTGTTTTCGCTTGAAACTCGGAGGCTGCGCGGTCAACTGATCGAGGTTTTCAAGCTCTTACGAGGGTTCAACGATGTCGATTTTAGAAGTATGTTTAGTTTAAATGATAACCCAACTCGCAACAATGGTTGGAAGTTGGATTTGAAACGGTTTAGGACTAGTGTGTGTGGGAATTACGTTACGTATAAGATCTGTGACACATGGAACAGGTTACCTTCGGAAGTTGTGAACAGTTCCTCTGTGGATCAGTTCAAGAAAAGGTTAGACCAAATTTTGCACACTCTTTGAGTGTGTAGAAAATTTTCCGTGGCACCCGTTGCCATTGGTACCTCCTCGGTATGGGCCGCAAGGCCTTTTGAGGTACTTCTTTTCCTTGTAACTCCTTGTAACTCTCCTCTCTCTCTCTCTCCTCTCTCTCTCTCTCTCTCTTCCTCTCTCTCTCTCTCTCTCCTCTCTCCCTCTCTCTCTCTCTCCTTCTCTCTCTCCTCTCTCTCCTCTCTCTCTCTCTCTCCCTCTCTCTCTCTCTCTCCTCTCTCCTCTCCTCTCCTCTCTCTCTCTCTCTCTCTCTCGCTCTCTCTCTCTTCTCTCTCTCTCCTCTCTCTCTCTCTCTCTCTCTCTCTCCTCTCTCTCTCTCTCCTCTCTCTCCTCTCTCTCTCTCTCCTCTCTCTCTCTTCTTCTCTCTCTCTCTCTCTCTCTCTCTCTCTCTCTCTCTCTCTCTCTCTCTCTCTCTCCTCTCTCTCTCTCTCTCTCTCTCCTCTCCTCTCTCTCTCTCTCTCTTCTCGCAGGTCCATCTCCCGCATTCACTACTTCTCTCCCACGATCCGTTGTATAAATTAAAATAACATATTATATTATTTAAAGTAACATCATTCTGCATTGTTATAAACGGCTCCCTACACATCCCATTCAGTTCCGTATTCAATTCCATTTCCGGTCTGAAACACGTGCCACTCGTCTGCGCGTGTTTATTTCGTATTTCGGCATTCACCAATCCTCCCTCACTAACCAATATACTAATTATTTCGTATTTCGGCATTCACCAATCCTCCCTCACCAACCGATATACTAATTAAAATAGCATTTATTATTATTTAAATTAATATCAGACTGCATTGTTACTAACGGCAACCCACAGGTTCCATTCAATTCTGTATTCAACTCAGTTTCCGGTCTGTAACACGTGTTTACTTCAGAACTCACCATTACCCCTCTCACCATTCGTTATATTAATTAAAGTAGCATATTGTATTATTTAAAAGTAACGTATCGTATTAATTAAAAGGAACATATTGTATTATTTAAATTAACGTATAGTAATTAAAAAAAAAAAAAAAAAAATAATAAATATAAAATAAAATAAAAATATGACAGGGCCAGCTAAATTGAAAGCAGAATGCTTTAAATGTAAAGTTAATCATTGGTGCGTTGACTTCCCCGAAGGTAGTATCAGCGATATCACATCCCTTAGTATATGTTTGTTTTGTAAACTTAGAGACAACCACGAAAAGGAAGTGAAAGAGCTAAAGGAATTAGTAAAAAAGCTTGAAGCTAGGCTCGTAGTACTGGAAATCCATCCCAGTAGACAAGATCAAACTAAAAACAAACAAGCAGATTTAAATTGTAAAATTAAGCATCTAGAGCAAAGCGTGGCACGCTTGGAAAACACGGTGACTATTCCGGAAAATGGAACGGAGGACCAAGAATTCAAATTGGTCAAAAATAAAAGACCCTCCAAACCAAAACCAAAACATAAGGATTTGGAACCCATTACCATCAAAAATAAGTTTCACTTACTTGCTGATGAGGAGGATGAATCCTTTTTAATTGGGGATTCTATGGTAAGGAATCAAGGGGACTTTTTCGGAGCAAGACGGGCGACCAAGAGAAAGCTCCGATGTTTTCCGGGTGCCACAAGCCAGATAATTAATAGGGAATTAGGCAAAATTAATATCAAAAATAAGAGTTGCCCTATCATTGTCCATGTTGGTGGCAATGACGTTTTTATGGGAGGGACAGGAGGGCAGACAGAGCCCATTATTAAAGAATTTAAGAACCTAACTGACAAGGTTAGGGATAGGACAGACATGGGTATGGTCGTAGGAATTCTCCCTCGAATGCGTGCTAGTGACTATACTCTAAGTAAAGCCATTAGCATAAATAAAAGAGTTAAACGCATGTGTGATGAAAAAGGCCTAAAGTTTGTCGATTTTTGGCCTACATTCCACGGAAATGGGGAATACTATGGTCGGACGGGATACATTTTAACCAGAAGGGGAAAAAGAAGTATGGTGATTTACTGAACATTAATTTGTATAATCTTTTTAAACTAAGACCCCCCAAACCAGCAATTGATCCTGCTCCCCAAACGGTTAAACCTACTCCCCCAGCAGTTAGCCCCCCTCCCCCAGCAGTTAGCCCCCCTCCCCCAGCAGTTAGCCCCCCTCCCCCAGCAGTTAGCCCCCCTCCCCCAGCAGTTAGTCCCCCTCCCCCAGCAGTAGTCCCCCTCCCCCAGCAGATAGTCCCCCTCCCCCAGCAGATAGTCCCCCTCCCCCAGCAGATAGTCCCCCTCCCCCAGCAGATAGTCCCCCTCCCCCAGCAGCTAGTCCCCCTCCCCCAGCAGCTAGTCCCCCTCCCCCAGCAGGTAGTCCCCCTCCAACAGCAATAGTGAGGGGCTCTTCGACTCCCGACAGCCCTGGCTGTTCGGGAAACGGGTCGTGCTAGGGGGCGGTCAGAATAGGGAAGGCTCCCTCCGTGCAATGCTTTTTAATGCTAGGTCAATTAGGAACAAGTTTCGCGAGCTACGGGCGCTCTTAGCATCAGAATACCAGGATATCGTTGCTATCACCGAGTCCTGGATTCATATTGATCGTAGGGACTACGTTGGGGAGTTCGAAATTCCCGGGTATAGAATGTTTCGCAAAGACCGCACCCGTGGGGAGGGGGGTGGGGTACTAATATACGTGAGGGACAAGTTGAGTCCGGTTGACTGCCAGTTCCGGTCGGAACGGGAGCTGCTTGGCGTCGATCTGAACGTGGGAGGGACGAACTATAGGTTAATCTTGGTGTACAGACCTCCGCATCTCCTCCTCGAGGACGATACAGCCCTGTACACCGAACTCAGTAGCCTGCTAGGGGATAGGGTGTGTGTAGTTTTAGGAGACTTCAACTGTCGCGGCATAAAGTGGGAAAACAGGACTGCCGATGCTGAAGGGAGGAGGCTAGTTGACTTTGCTGATGAGAACTTCCTCACTCAGTGGGTCAACGAGCCTACACGAGGCGAAAGCGTTCTGGACTTAGTGTTCACGACCGAAGACAACCTCGTCACTGGCCTCACCGTTGACGAATCGTTGGGCGGGAGTGATCACAGTCTTATTAGGTTCCGTGTGTGCGTCCCTCGGGTGAAGCGTAGTAACTCGAGAGGCAGTAAGCTCGATCTCCGGCGGGCGAACTTTGTTAGCCTCAGGGATAGCGTAGGAGAGATGGGGTTAGAGGTTGGCGGCGATGTTGAGGGAGTGTGGAGTGCATTCCGGGATGAGTTTATGGTGCTGCAGTCTGCTGCCATACCCTCAAAACCGGTCACCCCTGCTTCAACGCAGCCTAAGTGGTTCAATTGTGGCATCGCTTCGGCTATCCGAAATAGGAAAGTAGCGTATAGGAGGGCGAAGGCCAATCTTTCCCACGAGAACACTGAAGCGTATGTCCGCCTGTGTAGGGAAGTGAAGGCGAAGGTTAGGCTAGCGAAACGTAACGAAGAACTACGGGTGGCAAGCCTCTGCAAGAGGAACCCTAAGGAGTTCTTCAGTTATGTTAATAGTAGAAAGCCCATTAGAAGCATGATAGGTCCTTTAAAGGACGGAAGCGGCGTTCTGCGGACCTCCGACGCGGACATCGCTAATGTGCTTAATGAGTACTTTGCGGGAGTGTTCACCAGGGAGGATACCCGCGTCATCCCCGAGCCAGCTGTGAGGCACGAAGGTGCTGGCCTGGATAGTGTTAGATGTACCGCGACAGTCGTTGCTCATAGAATAGACAAACTGAGCGCGTTTAAGGCTCCTGGGCCAGACCAGTTTCTCCCCAGTGTTTTGCGAGAAGTCCGCGACCAGGTGGCTCCCCACCTGGCTACAGTCTTCAACAAATCGTTGGAGATGGGCCAGGTGCCTGGCGACTGGAGGGAGGCCAACGTGACCCCTATCTTTAAGAAAGGGGATCACGAAAGTCCAGGGAACTATCGTCCTATTAGTCTCACTTCAGTTGTAGGTAAATTATTAGAAAGGATAATAGCTGATAGAATCGTTGACCATTTGGATTCCTACAAGCTGCTTGGGGACTCCCAACATGGGTTTAGACGGCATAGGTCGTGTCTCACCAACTTGCTCGAGTTTTTCCACGTCATGTTGAGTGAGTACGATAAGAGTAGGGCGATTGATATACTTTATCTCGACTTTCAGAAAGCCTTTGATAAGGTACCTCACCGCCGGCTAATGGCGAAAGTGCGCGCGCTGGGTATCGGTGGGGAAATAGGTAGGTGGATTGAAAACTGGCTGAGGAATAGGCGGCAGAGGGTGGTAATTAAAGGGGCTAGTTCGGGTTGGGCCTCGGTCACTAGTGGGGTTCCTCAGGGTTCCGTTTTGGGGCCACTGTTGTTTACCATTTACATAAATGATATCGACGGTGGCATCGTCAGTCGGATCGCCAAATTCGCTGATGACACCAAGCTTGGGGCCAATGTTGGGACGCCCGAAGCGATCGAGGAACTGCGTGCGGACCTAGGTAGGATAGGAGAGTGGTCCGAAAAATGGCAAATGCCGTTTAACTTGGGTAAATGCAAAGTGATGCACATTGGCTACGCCAATCCCAAGTCGGACTACTCGATGTTGGGCAGTAATATCGAGGTGACTGATTTAGAAAAGGACTTGGGTGTGCTAATTAGCAGCGACCTTAAGTTTACGAAACAGTGTGTAGAGGTGGAAAAGAAAGCCCAGAAACTATTGGGTTATATCAGGAGGCAATTTCAGTTTCGGAACAAGGAGATTGTGCTCTCACTGTACAATTCCCTTGTTCGGCCGTACCTGGAGTATGCTGTGCAGTTCTGGTCGCCCACCCTCAGGAAAGATATTGAGAGGCTGGAGCGAGTGCAGGCGAGGGCCACAAAGTTGATCCCTTCCGTTAGGCATATGGGCTACAATCGACGGTTACGCGCCCTGAACTTGTTTTCGCTTGAAACTCGGAGGCTGCGCGGTCAACTGATCGAGGTTTTCAAGCTCTTACGAGGGTTCAACGATGTCGATTTTAGAAGTATGTTTAGTTTAAATGATAACCCAACTCGCAACAATGGTTGGAAGTTGGATTTGAAACGGTTTAGGACTAGTGTGTGTGGGAATTACGTTACGTATAAGATCTGTGACACATGGAACAGGTTACCTTCGGAAGTTGTGAACAGTTCCTCTGTGGATCAGTTCAAGAAAAGGTTAGACCAAATTTTGCACACTCTTTGAGTGTGTAGAAAATTTTCCGTGGCACCCGTTGCCATTGGTACCTCCTCGGTATGGGCCGCAAGGCCTTTTGAGGTACTTCTTTTCCTTGTAACTCCTTGTAACTCTCTCTCTCTCTTCTCTCTCTCTCTCTCTCTCTCTCTCTCTCTCTCTCTCTCTCTTCTCTCTCTCTCTCTCTCTCTCTCTCTCTCTCTCTCTCTCTCTCTCTCTCTCTCTCCTCTCTTCTCCTCTCTCTCTCTCTCTCTCTCTCTCCTCTCTCTCTCTCCTCTTCTCTCTCTCCTCTCTCTCTCTCCTCTCTCCTCTCTCTCTCTCTCTCTCCTCTCTCTCTCCTCTCTCTCTCTCTCCTCTCTCTCTCTCTCCTCTCTCTCTCTCTCTCTCTCTCTCTCTCTCCTCTCTCCTCTCTCTCTCTCTTCCTC
>JAJOZX010017418.1:0-47991 GCA_023014485.1 Bathynomus jamesi | reverse complement strand
TTTGCTGAAACCTCCAGTTAAGGAGATTTCAATGTTCACTACCACCTTTGGCTTTCCTCCATTTCACTGACACTCTTGGTAAACTAGCTAACAACTTCT
Source organism: Bathynomus jamesi (assembly GCA_023014485.1). NCBI lineage: Eukaryota > Metazoa > Arthropoda > Malacostraca > Isopoda > Cirolanidae > Bathynomus > Bathynomus jamesi. Next base: position 47,892 of record JAJOZX010017418.1, on the reverse strand, counting down.
CTATCCTAAATGATCTAGAGCAGATTGCACAGCACCCTACGCATATCCCTGATCGCCTTGGAGATAGGCCCAACATTCTGAATTTATTTCTCACCTCTTTTCCTTCTTACTCTATCAAACGTTTTCTCCGGTGGGCTCCTCCGCCCACAATCTTATATCTGTTTTCTGTCCTATCGCTCCAGTTCGACCTATGGATCCATCTAAGATTGACGCCTTTGGCACTTCGGCGCAGCCAATTCAAAGACCTTTCGGCAGTACTTCTTTGATTTCCCATGGAACGTTTATTGCTTCCATGGCCAGGGACCCTCCATGTGCGTTGAGCGCATCGCGGAGGTGATTCTCTCGGGCATGGAGGCTTACATTCCACATTCTTTTCCTACTACTAATGCAAAAATCTTTGGTTTAACTTTACTAGTTCTAATGCTATCCGCAACAGAGAGTAGGATTTCAGAAGGTACCGTCGCCATCCAACTCCTGACTCTCACTCCTGACTCCTCACTTTCAGCCCGGAATCGTGCAAAATCTATTCTTCGACTCGCCAAAAAATTCCTTCATCCGACAAGAATGAGAAAATTTATCTAATTCTAATTCTTCTGCTCTTTCTGGCTTCCAGCTCAGAACCTCTTCAACAACTTTAATTCCTCTGCTTTCCCTCTTCTTTTCCATTTCGACGGCTCAGTTGCCATCTCTTGACGAAGCTGAATTCTTCGCTCAAACTTTCGCCTCCAACTCAACCATGGACGATTTCGGTGCTGTTCCTCCATCACCTCCCTCTAATTTTATTATGTCTGAAATTAGAATCTCTTCCAAAGATGTTCTTTCTGCCCAATGTGGGCTCAACTCTAGGAAGGCATACGGTCGTGATGGTGTTCTCCTGTTGTTCTTAAGAACTGTGCTTCAGTTCTGACACCCTGTCTAAGCAAACTCTTTCGTCTTTGTCTCTCATCTGGGACTTTTCCTTCCTGCTGGAAGTTCGCTTTCATTCAGCTTGTACCAAAGAAAGCTGACCGTCCTCAACCCTCCAACCATCGTCCGATTGCTTTGATTTCTTGCCTTTCCAAAGTTTTTGAATCTCTCCTCGATAGGAAAGTTCTTAAACACCTCTCTTCTCGCAATCTTCTTTCAGCTCGTCAGTATGGGTTCCGCAAAGGATGCTCTACTGGCGATCTTCTTACATACCTCTCTGAGACTTCGTTCGTTTAGATAGGCATTTTAAAAATATTAACGTCGTTTAAAATAAAACAATCAGCAACAGGAGCTCTAGGGGTAATGGTCGAGATTTGAGTCTGTTGACGATTAATGCCAGCTTGTGACATGCCAGCGTGTGATATGCCAGCAATAAAATTATATTATTAAAAGAAAAAAATCAGACTAACACGAACTTAGATGTAGCTTGTAGCGTAAACTAACTCACTTTCTTGTTATACTCTTAATACTTTTTTTTATTTTCTCATCCTCTTTACATGCATGTCTGTAGTTTGCATGGTATGACAGTGTTTCTTTGAGTTAAGACTGAGTTTGCATGGTTTGTGAGCGTTTTTATTTTACTTCTTTTCATCTTTCAGACTTTCACCCTTTTCATATTCTCTTCGACTATTCTTCCAACTTGTCCCGCAGTGGCCGGTGGATGATAATGGTGACTCTTTCTCTCTCTTTTTCTGAATGAATGTTAACCCACAAATGATAGGTTTTGCTACTTACTTTATCCTTTTAACTCCCTCTTCTCTTCTTTTAACCCCCTACTCTCTTTTTTCTCTCGGGCTAACCTTAGAGTGGATCTTAGGGTCTTTGGTAGCCTTAGCTTCTGTAGATCTGTAGATCCTCCTTTCGGGATTTCGGTGAAACTTTTGCTCTTGCGCTAGACGTATCGAAAGCTTTTGATGGAGTCTGACACATATCTTTAATTTCGAAACTGCCCTCCTTCGGTTTCTATACTTATACCTGTGTCTTCATCTCTAATTTCCTTTCTGGCCGATCTACAGTATAGTTGCGGTTGTAGATGGCCGCTGTTCTTCTAAAGCTATCATTATTGGTGTGCCTCAGGATTTTGTCCTGTCACCCACTCTTTTCCTTTTATTTATTAATAAATGATCTTTTAATGTGCACTTCCTATCATATTCATTATGCCGATGACTCCACTCTTCACTTCTCCTCCCGCTTCTCAAAGCGTTCCTCTCAACAGTCACTCCATGATTCGCGTGGGTGGCTATGGAGCACCTGACCTCTGATCTTTTTGCTATCTCTGATTAGGGCAGAGAAAATCTTGTGGCTTTCAATGCCTCAAAAACTCAGTTCTTTCATCTGTCTCCTCGTCACAATCTTCCACATTACTATCCCCTTACATTCAACAACAAACAACTCAATTCTTCCTCTTCTCTTAACATTCTTGGCGTTTCCTTTTCTCGTGATATTTCCTGGAAAGATCACATATACTCTCTTTCCAAAACAGCTTCTAAGAGGCTAGGTGTGCTGTATCGCCTCCGCAGTTTCTTCAACTCCACTCAGTTGCTGTCTCTGTACAGGGGTTTTGTTCGCCCCTGTGTGGAGTATGCTTCTCATGTATGGGGTAGCTGAACCCATACAGCGGTACTTGACCGGGTGGAATCAAAGGCTTTTCCTCGCATCAATTCCCCGCATTGAATTCCCCACATTGTCTTCAATCTCTCTCTCTTTACTATCGTTATTATAAAGGACACTGCTCTTCTAAACTCTTTAACTGCATTCTTCCTCCTTTAAGGAGAGCACGCAGCACCAGACTTTCGACACACACTCATTCCTTTTCTGTACAACTCTCTAACGCAGGAGTTAAACAGTATTTTCAGTTTCATCTTCTCAATCGTTGTCTTCCTGTCTATATCGTCCAATCTTTCAAACGCAGATTGTCTAGGCGTCTCGAAAAACCTGGACCTTTATTTTGGCCTTCTTCTTCTCCTACTTGTGGGGCGCTTTGGTGGGCATCGCCCTTAGTCTCTCGTTTCTGCATAAAAAAAACATTAAAAAGAAGAGGTGAGAGCAAGGAGCCTCGTCTCACTCTGAAGGAGGAATCAAAACACTCGGGCAGTCCAATGTCCCACCTAACCATAAAAGACTAGTAGGTATATAAAAATTTCACTAAATTTAATATATATATGAAAATTATTTCACGAAAGTAACACGTGAAAAATATTTATGATGAATAAAACCACGAAGGAAAGGAAATAGAATGGTGCTCAAGCACTTTCGTCTAATGACATCCTCAGGAACACTGAAGTACATAAATAGTTACAGCTTATATATAGGTTACAAAAATTTTTTTTTTATATATATATACAATAAATGGAGAAATAAAAAAATTAAAGGCTTGTGGGAGGAGCATACAAATTTGTAAGGAAAACTACCGATTTTAGCACTTTGCCCGAATCCAACACAAGATCAAATGAATTATTTCCAACCAATGTTATAGTTAATTAAAAAAAAAAAAAAATTGAAAAATAAAGATAAAACTTGTAAGAGGAGCATATGAATTTATACTGGAAATCTGCCCAGGTTTTAGAACTCTGCCCTTCTTGTCTAAGTCCGATATATATAAAAATAAATTGAAAAATAAAAGTGTGTTTTGAACCTTTCTTCGAAAAACATTAGTGACGATGCAAAAAGTGCCCTTGGATATGGTACGTCCTTTTTCATTGTTTATAGTGCGGCGAATAGTACTTACGAAGATAACTTTCCTAAACGTTTTCGCAATAGCCCTCACAGTTAAAAAAAAGATGGTGAGCTCCATATTACTAAAGCAGACAATGCTAACACCATAGTTATTATGGACAAAGTGGACTACATCAGAAAGATGAACGAGCTTCTCCAGGACCCCGCCACTTACAGCAAACTTAGGAAGAACCCACAGGATGACATCATCAAATCATTCAATAGTGGCTTGAAACGCATTCTCAAAGATCATAAGGACTTAATTCCGCTTTTCATGTCCACTTCACCTTCTTTTCCCTACCTTTACGGTCTTATTAAAACCCACAAACCTGGCAACCCTATGCCCCCTATTATTAGCTCGGTGGGCTCTATTACTTATAAACTCTCCAAATGGCTTGTCAAAGTCTTGTCCCCATTCTCGGAACTATCTCTGATTGACATGTAAAAAATTCCATGGGTCTTACTGAAAAATTGAATAATGCACGTACTGAAACCAACGATAGATTGATCAGTTCTGACGTTTGTTCATTGTTTACAAAAGTGCCGATTGATGATATGCTTGACTTTCTCTCCCGAGAATTACATAAGTATGACCTGCCACTACCTGCACACATTGTTTTGGAACTTATTAAGCTTTGCATCAAAGACTGTAAATTCACTTTGAATAACGAGTATTATCAATAAGTTTTTGGGATGGCCATGGGCAACCCCTTGTCGCCCGTCCTCTCCACTATTTATATGGAGTTTTTTGAAATTACTTACATTCCGAGAATCCTGGGGGTTGGCATCCCATGGTTCCGGTACGTCGACGATATTTTGTGTATCTGGCCCATGAATCGTGACCTGGATGACTTCCTCCTTCAGTTAAATGATCAAGTCCCCTCCATTAAGTTTACTTTAGAAGTGGACCAAGACAACTCAATTCCGTTTTTGGATGTGCGTGTATATAGGGAAAGGCCAGGTTTTAAGTTTAGTATCGATCGGAAAAAAAAAACAATTTGTCCTACGTACACTTTTACTCGGGACATGACACCTCCACTAAGAAGGCCATTTTTTCTTCAATGTTTCTCCGCGCCCATAGGATCGCCAGTCCGGAATACATCGATGTCGGATTGGAAAAAATCAACGGTATTGGAAGTGATCTGTGTTACCTTGTCTCAACAAGGCAAAACGAACCTTCTATCGTGTGAATAATAACACTCGCACTTTGTCAAAAAATATTTTAGTACTTCCATTTTTCCCGAGCTTTTTAGGCATTGCTAATGTACTTAAACTTTTGGATATTAATGTAGTATTTTCATATAACAATATTGTGAAAAATATCATAGTAAAAAATAGCCCTACCAATAATTCAAGCATTATCTATAAAATTGGTTGTAAACAATGTGATTCCTTTTACACTGGTCAGACGGGAAAGGATTTTCACACACGTGTAAAACAGCATCAATATTCCGTTAGAACGGAACAGTCATCCAATGCCCTTTTTGTCCATTTGTCAGAGTTATCCAACTGTATTGATTGGAATAATGCTTCAGTTTTGTTTCACTCTAGCAACATTGTTAATAGAAATATTCTTGAGTCTGCCATTATCCAACTTACAAATAACTTCAACATAAGCAAAGGTCTTTTTCAACTCGATCCCGTTGTTTTGAATTCGTTCAGAACGGATTTAGACAAGAAAGGTAGAGTGCTAAACCTTTGGTAAACTTGGATGCTTCTCTAATAACTTTTATTTTTCAATTTGTTTTTATATATATCGGACTTAGACAAGAAGGGCAGAGTGCTAAAACCTGGGCAGATTTCCAGTATAAATTCGTATGCTCCTCTTACAAGTTTTATTTTTAATTTTCAATTAATTATTTTTTTTTAATTAACTATAACATTGGTTGGAAACAATTCATTTGATCTTGTGTTGGATTCGGGCAAAGTGCTAAAATCGGTAGTTTTTCCTTACAAATTTGTATGCTCCTCCCACAATCCTTTAATTTTTTTATTTCTCCGTTTATTGTATATATATAATTTTTTTTTTTTGTAACCTATATATAGGCTGTAACTCTTTATGTACTTCAGTGTTCCTGAGGATGTCATTAGACGAAAGCGCTTGAGCACCATTCTGTGTTTCCTTCCCTTCGTGGTTTTATTCATCATATATATATATACAGTATATATATTAGGGTGACACTTATTTTCGAAGTTTTAAAATTTCTGTCTCTCACCCTCCAATTCAGTTAGGCTTAGGGTAAAAACAGTATATGTAAAATATAAATTAAATTGCTTAAAGTTTAAAGGTAGCTCAAAGACTTCAAAGTTCAACTTAAATACTATGTAAATTAACAATTATTATTAATGTAAAAGTAGAAGACGACATTATTATGACAGGTATTATAACACTGGGGAACACAACTTTTGGTGACTTAGATGTTAGACCTGTTTCTGGGTATATTGAGGTCGCTGATTCTAAAAATGACATTAGTTTTTCTCCATCAGCTCTGCTTATCAAGATATGATCTATATCTATATATATTTCTATATAATGTATATAATATTATATAATTGCTGACTGGCAATCACTGTTGTTGTCAATTGAATACAAAAGTATGATGAATGTCAGCAAAAATAGTGTATTAACATCAAACAAATAAGGTACGAAAAATATTTATTAAATTCAAACAAACTTGAGACACGAACGGCAAAAAAAGTTCTTTCATTGAGACATCTCACATAAACCGCGTTTCTGAGATTTCTTGCGATGAGATGTGCCAGGACATTCGCGTTGGATGCTCCAGCAGTAATCTGCCATCATGTGAGTATCCCATCGTCCGCGGTACCGTTCTTCCATGGTCCTTAGTTCTTGGTGAAATCGTTCACCCTGTTCCTCGCTTAGATCACCGAGGTTATCTGGGAAACGATCCAAATGACTGTGGACGTAATGCAGTTTGATGCTCATTTTACAGCCAAGTTTACAAAAAGAAGAGAGCATATTCTCCACTAGTTCACCGTAGTTATCGGCCTTATAGTTCCCAAGGAAATTCTTCACAACCATACTAAACGATGACCACGCACGTGCCTCAATGTTGTCCATTGAATCTTGGAAACGCGGGTCTTTCATGAGTTCCCGGATTTGCGGTCCATCGAAAATACCTGCCTTCAGCTTTTCCATGCTCAGCGCAGGAAATTTTCTACATATGTAGCCAAAACACGTCCCTTCTCTGTTCAAAGCCTTTATAAATTGTTTCATCAAACCTAGTTTGATGTGCAGTGGTGGCAATATGATCCTTTCTCTGTCAACCAAAGCTTCTTTGATGATATTTTTTTCTCCAACCACCATGTTTTCTCTTAGAGGCCACTGTCTTCTCACCCAGTGTTCATCTTTAGCTCTACTGTCCCAGAGACATATAAAGCACGGGTACTTGGTGTACCCGCTCTGCCCTGCCCAGGAGAAAATTCACCATCTTCAGATCCACACAGATCACCCATTGTTGGTCTCCGAATCAGGCGAGTTTGTCTAAAACAATTCGTCTAAAATACAATTCGTCTAAATCAATTTGTCTAAAACAATTTGTCTAAAATAGTTTGTCTAAAATCAATTTGTCTAATAACAATTTGTCTAAAATACAATTTGTCTAAAAATAATTTGTCTAAAATACAATTTGTCTAAACAAACAATTTAATATAATATGGCATACAAATTGTTGCCTGATGTACAATGCTATTTATTACTTGCCACGCCCCATCTTAAAAGGTTACCTCTTGTGCGGAATAGTACATCGAAATCAGTTATCCCGGAACCCATAACCCGGTTAGGTTAGGTTAGGTTAGGTTAGGTATATTATGAAATAAAATCAACCCATTTTCAATCTTTTCATCCTCACTCCAAATTTATCAAGCAGACAAATGCATTTCTAGTTATCTTCAGTTATTAGTCAAATTGTATTTTAGACAAATTATTTTTAGACAAACTATTTTAGACAAACTATTTCGATGTACTATTCCGCACAAGAGGTAACCTTTTAAGATGGGGCGTGGCAAGTAATAAATAGCATTGTACATCAGGCAACAATTTGTATGCCATATTATATTAAATTGTTTGTTTAGACAAATTGTATTTTAGACAAATTATTTTTAGACAAATTGTATTTTAGACAAATTGTTATTAGACAAATTGATTTTAGACAAACTATTTTAGACAAATTGTTTTAGACAAATTGATTTAGACAAATTGTATTTTAGACGAATTGTTTTAGACAAATTCTCCTAGACGCGTTGGTCTCGGTATGATATCTTTTCTAGGACTAGGGCGACTGTCCCGTGCTCTTCTCTCATACCGACTGAGTGACCAATTGGGATTGATCTGTATCTGTTGCCGTTGTGTAGAAGAACACATTTTAGGCTCCGTTTGGAGCTATCTATGAATAACCGCCATTCACTTGGTGTGTATTCCGATATGCCCATTTTCATCAGCAGTCCGCGCACATTGTTGCAGAAAACTAAATCGTTCTCTTTTGAGAAGAAGGGCAGTAAATCCTTTTCTCTGTCGCGATATAACGTGATTTTGGTTCCCGGCAGCAGTAAATTTTTTTCTCCCAGCCTGGAAGCTAACAATTCAGACGATTTCTTCGAAAGACTTAAGTCCCTTATGAGGTCGTTTAATTCGTGTTGACTAAAACCTTCTGCAACTATGACGGTCCTTCGAAATCACTGTCATTTTGCCCACATATGCTTTCTTTGTCAGTAGCAGATTCATCATCTTCTTGAGGGAGCTCTGGAAGATGGCTGAATGATGGGACAGGTATCTCATCTGAATGTGAAACAGGCCGTCTAGCTGAGTCTATGTCAGGATACGTCCATTTACTCCGGTTACATCCATTGATGCCCTTTATATTCACCAAACAAAAGTAACAGTCATCACTGTGGTTTCTCTGTTCTCTCCATACCATTGGTATACCAAATTTCAGGCACCTCCTCTTTCCGTTGGTCCATTGCCGCAGATGCTCCGTACACGTTTTACACACAACATGAGGAGCCCATGGCTTATCTTGGTCCCCTAGTTGTACTTTGAAATAGGCAAAATAAGCTTTTTTCACAAAATCAGTAATAGTTTTTCTCTGTTCAATGAACGTGTAGTCTCCGCAGATAAAACAAAACACATCTGGATGATTTAAACACTTTTTTCGTGATGAAGCCATGTCAACACCTGTAACAGGAAAGAATTCACGTTAGTACATGTACAATACACATGCAAAACAGCAACATCAGCAAAATCATAGCTACAATTTAATTATACAGATGCATTTAGATTTACGAGCAACTCATAATACCGTTCCAGAAGGGTAATAAAGTAGGTAATGACGTATGCAATATCTCAAAAACTAGAGCTGCTAGAACAAAATGGATGATATTTTCTGAATCAGTGGCATGAAAATATCCAGAATAAGGTCTAAAATATCAGGCACCAAGAAAAAATTATTTTTTTTTGTTCCCCAGTGTAATTTTTATTTATAATTTAAGGTAATTATTATTTATAATTTAAGGTAATTATTATTTATAATTATAATATTATTTGTCTCTTGTTTCAGATAAACTAGAGATAAACTATAGATAGACAGAGACTATATAGAGAGTTCTCATAATGGCTAACACTCGTGCTCATACAACTAAAGCATATTTGCTGGGTAGCGAGATTTCCGATCTCACAGGCTGAAAGATGCCATCCATTAGGCAGTCTCTTGGACTGTTCCTCTATCAACACCTCGATATGAAGAAAACAAGGCGCGAAGCATCATCGATTGTGATCGACAAAGTTGTGGAATTCTGGGAAAAAGCAAGAATTCCAACAAGAGCATTTCAGCACTGCCAGCAAAAGCTTGAGAAGTTGTTTGATGACTGGAGACTGCTTAAAAAGAATAAAGCGCGCCAGACGAGAAGACAGAAGTACAACGAGGCTAAATTCTGTAATGTTCTCGATGATCTGTTCGATATCGCACATGCAGATGCATTCACTCTGATTAAAATTCCTAGATACCGCGAGTTCCTGCTCGCTCAGAGAGAGAAGGGAAGACGTGGCTATATGACTGGCTTGGACGTCACTTTTCGTGAAAAGGAGAAGAGGAGTGTGAAAAGACGACTGGAGGAAGACGAAAGACGTCACCACCATCGATCCTCACAGGTATCTTTTTGCTTTTCTAGTGTTTTACTTAAGTTTTACAAATATTTTTAAATGTAAAATTTACATACTCAATTTATAGCGCTCTTTTCGTAGATTTAAAATTTTACACAATGCTTCAATATTATACAGTAGTAGCTAGGATTTCTGTCTGCCCTAATTTCTATCTAAAAACTGACACTTTTATTTGCAGGAGATGGCCACTTCCTTTGTCATCCTTACACCATCGAGCTCGAGCAGTGAAGCAGAAGCGGAAGTTCTGGAACATGGCGAGCCAGGACCAAGCAGCGAAAAGCCTACAACAAAGCGCGGAAGAAAGTTGGTCATCACAGAAAGGATGACAGCTACACTCGATCGATGTAAAGTTTCTGATAGGAAGGCAATGATGATTGTTACCGAAACAGTAAAAAATCTCAGTCATAACATCAGTGATCTTGCTCTTAATCGGGAAACGATCAGGCAAAGTCGGCGAAACCAGCGAAAGAAGACTGCTGAGAAGCTGAAGGACGAGTTCAAAGCAGACGTTCCATTGGTGGTGCACTGGGACGGGAAGCTTCTCACTGACATCACTGGAAATCAGCACGTTGAACGCCTCCCAGTTATAATCACAGGAGTTGGGGTCTCGCAGCTGCTCACTGTGGCTAAAATTCGATCAGGAACCGGCGAAGCGCAAGCCAAGGCCGTTTGTGATTCGCTTTAGAGTGGACAAAAAGGGGAGTGGACAAAAATGTAGTTGCGATGAGCTTCGACACCACCAGCTCAAATGTAGGAAGGATTAATGGAGCTTGCATACGCATTGAACAGAGTCTGGGGCGAAACCTCCTTTTCCTAGCTTGTCGCCACCATATCTTTGAAATTGTCATCAGTGCCGTCTTTGTGCAGTGCATGGGAGAGTCTAACGCACCCAATGTTGGCATCTTCAAGCGTTTCAAGGATCAGTGGCCATTTATTAACCAAAGTCGCTATCAAGATTCTTCTTCTGATGAAAGAACTGCCGCACAGCTTTCAGATATTAAGGAAAGCACAATTGATTTCATCCGCCACGAGTTTTCCAAGCACCAGCTCAGAGACGACTACCAAGAGCTGCTTGAACTCTGCCTCATCTTCCTCAGTGGTAAACCGGATCGAGGTGTGCTCTTCAGGGACCCAGGTGCTATCCATAAAGCACGCTGGGTGGCAAAACTAATCTACACGATGAAGATCTGGCTTTTCCGCTCCCAGATCCGACTCACTCCAAGGGAAGAGCGAGGTCGAAGTGACATTTGTGTCTTCACAGCTCGCCTCTACATAAAGGCCTGGTTCACAGCACCAAGTGCTGCTGCTGCTCCTGCCAACGATCTGCAGTTCATGAAAGATCTCGTCGCATATGAAACTGTCCACCCGGCAATTGCTAAAGTCGCAGCTGATAAATTCAGCTCCCATTTATGGTACCTGTCAGAAGAGCTTGTCGCCCTCTCGCTATTCGACGACAATATACCAGCCAACGAGAAGCACACTATGGTCGAGACCATTCAAGAGAGTAATCCAAGTGATGAGGAACCACCTAAAAAAGCTCAAGTAGATTTTAAGACAGTCAAAGAGCGGCAGCTGGCAAGCTTCGTATCTAAGAGGTCGCTATCGCTGTTCGAGCTGCTGAAACTTCTGACCACATTTCTAGAAGAAGATCCGGCATTATGGAGTACACTGCAGAGCTATCAGCTGGCCCAGCGCATGGTGAACACCCTGAGCGTTGTTACCGACCACGCCGAGCGAGGCGTGGCGCTTATACTGGAGTACTGTCGATTGCTGACGAAAGATGAAGAACAGCTGCAGTTTGTGCTTCAGGTCGTATATGAACACCGACGACGATACCCTGATGCCCTGAAGAAGACTTTGGCTGATTGACTCAGACTACTTTGATGTTGTTAAACACTTTTTTTTGTATTATACTATGTTCTACTAACTCTAATTTAGCATAAATTGTTGTATATAAGTGATACAGCACATTTGAAAAAGAAAGAAAAGAAAAGGAAGGTAGGCTCTGTGCCGGAATTGAACTGGTGACCTTTGACCTCATTGAGCTACTTCTAAAAGTAAAAATAATGTGTTCAAATTTTACATACATCATTTTTGCTACCAACCTAACCATTTTAGAGGTGAGAACATGAAATTTACAAAAATGTAATTTACGACCTTTTTAACTGTCACCCTAATATATATATATATATATATATATATATATATATATATATATATATATATATATATATATATATATATATATATATATATATATACACACACACACACACACACTGTATTTACTGTGTGTATATATACCGTAAATTCGGTGTACAAGTCGATGTTTAAAGCCTTAAAAAATATCTTTAAATTTTAGGGTCGACTTATACAACAAGTATGAAATCAGAACCTTAATCCAAGAGAGGTAAACTGGTGCACATGATCAAGGATGAGCTCAAATACAGATATTGAATTACACTTTATTTTAAAACACAGTTAAAAGGTTAAAAGACAATAAAAAACTTTAAAATTTAATTAGGATTAGGATCAAGGTCGCCATATGTATCTGAATCTGAATTGGAATCGCATAAATTGTTTACTGCATCTTCTTCGTTATCACTATCTCTCAACAACAAATCATCTTCCATCCCATCCATTTGATTACTAATCCCACATTTTTTGAATGAATGGTTGGTTGGTTAGTGGAGGAGTGGGGGATTGACTTATACAAAGGATATATCTTGAAACACGAATTTCTTAACCAAAATCTTGGGTCGACTTATACACCACGTCGACTTGTACACCGAATTTTACGGTATATATTATATATATATATATATATATATATATATATATATATATATATATATATATATATATGCTGCAAACAAACAAGGAAAAAGAAAAAACGATTCCAAGGCCTTTCGTGTATTCAAAGCTACACCTCGTCAGGGAATGAAGATAAAAGGCGAGATGCCCATAAATATATACAATGTACAGGAAAAACAAAACAATTAGCACATACTTAACAAGGGTTAATGAGAGGCAAAAGCAATTTTAACATGATCGTCAATTTTATACGTCCCCGTACTGTTATTGAAATTGTTTTTAAAATGAATAAATGCACATTCTAGAATATTTCGTTTCTATTATATCTCTGTTTTTAACAAGCGCTTTAGAACTATCCCACTTGATGCTATGGTTACATCTATACATATGGTTAAATAAAGCATTGGAAGTATTAGCTGTTCTACAAGCATATTTATGCTGTTTTACCCTAATATCTAACGTTTTACCGTTTGGCCTATATATACTGAGTTACATGTGTACATCCGATCGAATACACACAACCAACAACATTATCAGGGCTATTCTTTATTAGGCTGATTTAACAGTATTATTATACTTAAAGATTACATTAATGCCAATTGCTTTAAGTACAGTTGGAAGGTATTGAAAATTAACATGGTAAGGTAGGCTAAGGATATTTTTACGCTGAAATTCCTTTACAATTACATTATTATAATACCTATTCTTGGCTTCTTAAGACAGTTATCTAAAAATGAAATAGGATAACATAATTTAGTACCAATATTCATGATGTTGCATAACTCGGAATCTAAAAATTCAGGACTGACAACTCTCATGCTCGAAGAAACATAGCAGAGAAAATAGAGGATTTAATCGAGGATGATGGTCAGAATAAAAATGCACATAAGAGTTATTATTAGTAGGCTTACGGTAGACTTCATATTTGAACTGATTAGAGCATCTCCAAATTTTTAGATCAAGAAAAGATAGGCTTCCATCATTTTCTTTTTCAACTGTAAACTTAATAGATGGGACTAAATTGTTGAGCCTACCAAGAAATAAGTCCACATCCAAATTATTAGGCCAAAGGCATAAAATATCATCTATATACCTGTACCAAACCAGGTTAAAATTAACAATCGTAGGCAAAATTCTACTTTCAAAAAATTCCATATACAAATTAGCTAGTACAGGTGAAAGGGGATTTCCCATAGCCAATCCAAACGACATAGCATAAAACTTATTTTCAAACTGAAATTTACAATCTTTGACACACAGCTTAATTAACTCAATAAGAGTGTTGTGTTGAACAGGGAAAGAATATTCAGAATCTTCTCTTTTAAAAAATCAAGTAGGTCATCAACAGGGACTTTTGTGAATAGCGAGCATACATCGAAGCTTACCAATTTGAAATTAGGGTCATTAGGGAACTTCATTTTGTCAATAAGATCCATGCTATTTACAATATGTGACTCAGAAATAGAGCCAACTAACGTGTAATAAACTAACTAACCATTTTGATAGCTTATAGGTTACGGAGCCCACTGAGCTAACAATAGGCCTCATGGGATTATTAACTTTGTGTGTTTTTACTAAGCCGTACAGATATGGTAGTGACGGATTGATACTAAGAAACTGCTGTGAAAGCCCATTATAGTTATTTTTTAATATTTCTCTTAATTTTCTGTTAAACATTTTATTAGCATCCTCCAATGGGTCTCTATTTAGAGGTTTGTACGTGTCACGATCACTTAATAACGTATTCATCTTTTCAACATAACTGTTTTTGTCCATGATGACGATCGAATTGGATTTGTCCGCTTTAGTAATATGTAATGAATCATTATTTTTCAGTGTTTTTAGGGCTTTTTCAAACCTCAAAGGATAATTCGATTCAAACTCGTATTAAAGCACTATACACACACAACCTTTGGCTAAAGTCACCTCACTTTCGGAAATATTACTATGTTTTCAAAATTAATAAAAGACTTAGCAATCAGTAAACTGCTGGGCTTTTTTGGGACTGAGAAACCTAACCCAAAACTAACGCACATTTCGATTAAATCCTCTATTTCTCTGCTATGTTTCTTCGAGCATTAGAGTTGTCAGTCCTTTTTTAGATTCCGAGTTATGCAATATCATGAATATTGGTACTAAATTATGTTATCCTATTTCATTTTTAGATAACTGTCTTAAGAAAGCCAAGAATAGGTATTATAATAATGTAATTGTAAAGGAATTTCAGCGTAAAAATATCCTTAGCCTACCTTACCATGTTAATTTTCAATACCTTCCAACTGTACTTAAAGCAATTGGCATTAATGTAATCTTTAAGTATAATAATACTGTTAAATCAAGCCTAATAAAGAATAGCCCTGATAATGTTGTTGGTTGTGTGCATTCGATCGGATGTACACACTGTAACTCAGTATATATAGGCCAAACCGGTAAAACGTTAGATATTAGGGTAAAACAGCATAAATATGCTTGTAGAACAGCTAATACTTCCAATGCTTTATTTAACCATATGTATAGATGTAACCATAGCATCAAGTGGAATAGTTCTAAAGCGCTTGTTAAAAACAGAGATATAATAGAACGAAATATTCTAGAATGTGCATTTATTCATTTTAAAAACAATTTCAATAACAGTGCGGGGACGTATAAAATTGACGATATCATGTTAAAATTTCTTTTGCCTCTCATTAACCCTTGTTAAGTATGTGCTAATTGTTTTGTTTTTCCTGTACATTGTATATATTTATGGGCATCTCGCTTTTATTTCATTCCCTGACGAGGTGTAGCTTTGAATACACGAAAGGCCTTGGAATCGTTTTCTTTTTCCTTGTGGGTTTGCAGCATTCATTCATTTCACGTGTTTTATTGTGAAATTCATCCCATATAATGGAGCCCACGCGTGTCCTCTTCACTGTTTCTCTTTTTACAACCATATTCCCTTCTCTCCGATCGATTTTTAGAAGTTACCGTTCTGCTATTGCTCATGCACATTCTCTTAAGAACCAATTCGATTTCCTTAGGAAGTGTTATAAAGTGAAAAAGTATCCCAAAATCCCTGCTTGGAAGACGATACCGTATGTTGGATGATACGCCGTTTGGTGACACCGAAGGATTATTTTAAAGAAACATATTAATATAGCCCGCATTGAAGTAAAACGCCTTCAGAGAGTCCGAAGTAAAAAAAAATATTTTTTTTTCCACCGTTCCTAATGCGTGAGAAGTACACTTTTGGATGATATTTACAACAACTTACGTAGAAGATGCAGAACTCAGAATAGGAAATTAAACAATAGACTGGAGGATTTAATTCGTAATAGTTACTGGACTAAAAAAAGTGATTTTAGTAATATTGTTAACTTGTCGTCCCAAGAACTAGACTTCAATACGAAATGTGTGTTAGGTTTGGGTTAGGTTTCTCAGTCCCAAAAAAGCCCAGCAGTTTACTGATTGCTAAGTCTTTTATTAATTTTGAAAAATATAGTAATATTTCCGAAAGTGAGGTGACTTTAGCCAAAGGTTGTGTGTGTATAGTGCTTTAATACGAAGTTTGAATCGAATTATCCTTTGAGGTTTGAAAAAGCCCTAAAAACACTGAAAAATAATGATTCATTACATATTACTAAAGCGGACAAATCCAATTCGATCGTCATCATGGACAAAAACAGTTATGTTGAAAAGATGAATACGTTATTAGTGATCGTGACACGTACAAACCTCTAAATAGAGACCCATTGGAGGATGTTAATAAAATGTTTAACAGAAAATTAAGAGAAATATTAAAAAATAACTATAATGGGCTTTCACAGCAGTTTCTTAGTATCAATCGTCACTACCATATCTGTACGGCTTAGTAAAAACACACAAAGTTAATAATCCCATGAGGCCTATTGTTAGCTCAGTGGGCTCCGTAACCTATAAGCTATCAAAATGGTTAGTTAGTTTATTAACCGTTAGTTGGCTCTATTTCTGAGTCACATATTGTAAATAGCATGGATCTTATTGACAAAATGAAGTTCCCTAATGACCCTAATTTCAAATTGTAAGCTTCGATGTATGCTCGCTATTCACAAAAGTCCTGTTGATGACCTACTTGATTTTTTAAAAGAAGATCTCTGAATATTCTTTCCCTGTTCAACACAACACTCTTATTGAGTTAATTAAGCTGTGTCAAAGATTGTAAATTTCAGTTTGAAAATAAGTTTTATGTTATGTCGTTTGGATTGGCTATGGGAAATCCCCTTTCACCTGTACTAGCTAATTTGTATATGGAATTTTTTGAAAGTAGAATTTTGCCTACGATTGTTAATTTTAACCTGGTTTGGTACAGGTATATAGATGATATTTTATGCCTTTGGCCTAATAATTTGGATGTGGACTTATTTCTTGGTAGGCTCAACAATTTAGTCCCATCTATTAAGTTTACAGTTGAAAAAGAAAATGATGGAAGCCTATCTTTCTTGATCTAAAAATTTGGAGATGCTCTAATCAGTTCAAATATGAAGTCTACCGTAAGCCTACTAATAATAACGCTTACGTGCATTTTTATTCTGACCATCATCCTTCGATTAAATCCTCTATTTTCTCTGCTATGTTTCTTCGAGCATTGAGAGTTGTCAGTCCTGAATTTTTAGATTCCGAGTTATGCAACATCATGAATATTGGTACTAAATTATGTTATCCTATTTCATTTTTAGATAACTGTCTTAAGAAAGCCAAGAATAGGTATTATAATAATGTAATTGTAAGGAATTTCAGCGTAAAAATATCCTTAGCCTACCTTACCATGTTAATTTTCAATACCTTCCAACTGTACTTAAAGCAATTGGCATTAATGTAATCTTTAAGTATAATATACTGTTAAATCAAGCCTAATAAAGAATAGCCCTCATAATGTTGGTGGTTGTGTGTATTCGATCGGATGTACACAATGTAACTCAGTATATATAGGCCAAACCGGTAAAACGTTAGATATTAGGGTTAAAACAGCATAAATATGCTTGTAGAACAGCTAATACTTCCAATGCTTTATTTAACCATATGTATAGCTGTAACCATAGCATCAAGTGGGATAGTTCTAAAGCGCTTGTTAAAAACAGAGATATAATAGAACGAAATATTCTAGAATATGCATTTATTCATTTTAAAAACAATTTCAATAACAGTGCGGGGACGTATAAAATTGACGATATCATGTTAAAATTTCTTTGCCTCTCATTAACCCTTGTTAAGTATGTGCTAATTGTATTGTTTTTCCTGTACATTGTATATATTTATGGGCATCTCGCCTTTATCTTCATTCCCTGACGAGGTGTAGCTTTGAATACACGAAAGACCTTGGAATCGTTTTCTTTTTCCTTGTGGGTTTGCAGCATTTTCATTTCACGTGTTTTATTGTGAAATTCATCCCATATATATATATATGTGTATGTGTGTGTGTGCGGATATATATGAAAAAAACATATATATATATATATATATATATATATATATATGTGTGTGTATATACAGGGTGTTTCATAACATGTGGGACGCACTTTCAGCATGGATTCAGGACCTGAAAACAATGAAAAAATTTATATAAACATATTCCCGAAATTGCTTTGTTTCCGAGTTACAGCCCGTTTTGTGTTCCAGCAATTCTTTTCGCAAAGTGTTTACAAACACTGCTTGCCAACAATGTTTGTGAGTGTGTACGAGACTTATTTCATGTATGGCCTTGCCGATTGTAATGTTTCCTACACTCTATGACATGTTTCAATATCGTTGAGTGTAGAGCCATCAGTCAGTCAGAGGTGCATCGCGATGTTTCCCTGTTCGTATTCGTAATTTCTTACCGTGAGTAAGTGTAGTCCAGTTAAAAAAAAAACCCTTAAAACTTTTTGTGCTATTGGGTGATAGTGTGCATTTGAAGTGAGAATGGAGGCTTATTCAAACAGAGAAATGGCAGACATGTATCTCATGTATGGACTTGCTGAGTGTAATGCGGCCGCAGCAAGACGTCTGTATGCGGAAAGGTTTCTGAATTGCCATCTGCCAGATAAGAAGACCTTTCAGACAATAGACGAGCGTCTTGGTGATACAGGATCATTCAACAAGCGAGTTTCAGATGGTGGTAGACCAATCAGCGCCAGAACTGTTGAGTTGGAGGAGCGGGTCCTGAATCGCGTGGAGGAACATCCTGGTGCCAGCATCCGAAGGATAGCAGCAGCAGAGGGTGTAAGATACACAACTGTGTGGAGAATTTTACGGGAACAACAGCTTTACTCATATCACATTCAGAGAGTACAAGGCCTTACTGAAGCTGATTTCCCACCATGAGAGGCTTTTTGTACTTGGTCCCTTCATTCCTTCAACAGTGTGCTCGCGATCCTCTTTTTCTATTGTCCGTGTTGTTTCCTGATGAGGCTGCATTCACAAGAAATGGCGTGATCAATTTTCACAACACTCATCACTGGGCCGAAGAGAATCAGCATGCCATCATCCAGTCAAGGCACCAACAACAATTTAGTATCAATGTGTGGGCAGGACTTATTGCCGACAACTTAATCGGCCCTTTTATTTTGCCTGGAAGATTAATAGGAGAATCCTATTCCAATTTTTTAAGGAATGATTTAAGCGCTTTACTAGATGAAGTTCCTCTTGGTGTCCGACGTCGTATGTGGTTTATGCATGACGGCGCTCCGTCTCATTTTAGTCGAGTAGCCAGAAACTATTTGGATGACCATTTTCCTGATAAATGGATAGGCCGTGGAGGACCCGTTGCATGGCCTGCTCACTCCCCGGACCTGAATCCACTCGATTTTTACCTGTGGGGTCATCTGAAATCCACCGTTTACATGACACCCACTGACAACTTTGAAATGCTTCGCCAACGTGCAGAACAAAGATGCCAGAAAATCTGAGCAATACTTGTAATGTTTGAACGCGTCAGACAGTCTATGATGAGGCGTGTTCAGGCGTGTATTCAAGCGCAAGGCGGTCATTTTGAATACTTCCTTTAAAGGTAAGGCGGATACTTACTGGAACACATAACGGGCTGTAACTCGGAAACAAAGCGATTTCGGGCATATGTTTATATAAACTTTTTACATTGTTTTCAGATCCTGAATCCATCCTGAAAGTGCGTCCCACATGTTATGAACACCCTGTATAGTATATATTATCCTATTTAAATATTTTAGTATTTAGGAACATGTTTATAATTGCAATTTGCTTTTATACCAATTCGTTTTAATTTCCTTACAATCGTAAAATAAAAACATGCAACAGGAAATAATAATAATAAATATAATGTATAATAATGGTATTTGGCTAGACTTTAATTATCACAATTTGCATTATACAGCAATAAATGGCATGTATTTGGGTTTAATGTTATGAAACAAATTTACATATATGTGCAGGACTGATATATATATATATATATATATATATATATATATATATATATATATTCACTTTTTTTTTTTGCCTGAATGCAAATTACACATTGCTTACATGAACTTTATTCTAAACCTTCTACAACACATTCCCTACATTTACCAAAATCGTGTAAGATACAAATGAACTGCTAACATCATGAATGTTGACATTTATATGTAGCAAATATTCACAGAGAGGAATGATATTAGCATGCATTCATTCTGACAGGTACTTTGAAGTTTGTAATTATACTTGGTTGGTATAGACCCTTCGATGAGTCCCTCATATTCCTCTGAAGAGAGAGTATATATATTTAATTTATATATAGGTAGCCACTATAAATTTATTAAAATATCGTATATCGGCTGTATTAAGAAGTTAAAAATTTTATAATCATTTTAACTTACAGCTATTTATAGGAAGCGTCCGAAATAACATGAGTTTCATTCGTATATTTAATAACCGATATTAAAATTCATGTTAGTAGAAATTTTGGAAAAATTAATTGGTTTATAATTCTTTTTTCGTTAAATTGAAGTTACACCTTCATTATCAAATATAATTATGAAATATAAGAACAACCTTTGTTTACAACATTTGTCCCCACTTGGTGAGATTAATTAATTAATTTCTTTTATCATCAAATAATGTATATATAACTTCACTCTGAGGTTTGTTCTTAGGGAAAAGTAACTAAAGGGTGAACCGGAATACCCAGGTATACAACATTCTTATTTGGACACATCTCCGAGATGTAAAAACAACGCAGTCTCTCTTAAACCCCAGTCCTCCACCCTCACTCCCTCACTCTCCTCCTTCCCCTCTCAGGTGTTGTAATAGTAATACTTTTATCTTTTGAACACTAATGACATAAATACGAGGGTGGGCTGAAAAATAATGCCTCCACTTGAATAATTCTGGATTGTGTAGAGGTAGTCAGATAAAACCGATTTTGTGTTATAACTTGATATCGCCACCCCATTCCAGATTGTGTAGAGGTAACAAGATAAAACCGGTTTTGTGTTATAGCCTAATATAGCCTACACTCATCCCACACGTTGGTTCAGTATCGATTACAATGGAAAGGAATAAAGACATTTGCTTCAAGCAACGTGCCGTAATTGAATTTTTGACCGCGGAAAGTGTTGCTCCCATAGACATTCATCGGCGAATGCAATTTGTGTACGGCAAACAGTGTGTTCATGTCAGTGCTGTTCGACGTTAGGCGAGGCAGTGTAAAGAAGGAGAAGCAATGCAAGAAGATTTGGAGACAAACGGCGAAGTGGAAGGCCTGTAACGGCAACCGACGAGTCTCATCGGAACTACGTTGACGAACTGATTCGTGGAAATCGTCGCACTAAACAAAATGAATTTGCTGCAATGCTTGATATCTCCAAAGAGCGAGTAGGACACATTATCAGTATTCTCGGTTACCGAAAGGTCTGCGCCAGATGAGGGCCTCGCATGCTCACTGCCGAGATAAAAACTGAGAGACTACGCATTTGCCAAGAAAATCTGCAGCGCTTCGAAAATGGAGATGAATTTCCGCACAGCATTGTGACAGGAGACGAGATGTGGGTCCACCATTATGACCCTGAAAATAAACGGCAACCCAGGGAATATCGGTACAAAAATTCATCACAACCAAAAAAATTCAAAGTTCAAAAATCGGTTGGAAAAGTAATGACTGTTTTTTGGGATATCAATGGTGTTGTTCTCGAAGACTTTACGGAAAGAGGGACAGCAGTCAACTACGCACGTTATATTGAAAACTCTGAAGAAGTTAATTAAAACGGACCAGGAGGGTTCGCACCCACAAAAACGCAGTCATTGTTCACCATGACAATGCACGGCCTCCACATTAGTGTTCAAACGCGAGAGAAGCAATTGAGGATCTGCAATTCAACGTCTTGCCTCATCCACCATGTAGCCCCGATTTAGCACCATGCGATTTTTACCTCTTTTCTAAACTTAAAGAACATCTCCGTGGAAATTGCTACTAGTCTATGAAGAAGTTAATGCCGCTGTGAAATTTTGGTTTCGTAGTCAAAGCTCCGAGTTTACCGGGATGGATATTCAAAAACTCCTTCATCGTTGGCGTAAATGTATCGAAGTAGAGGGTGATTTTATAGAAAAGTAAATGTTTCGATAAAATTCTTCAACCCGTTTAAAATTTGAGTGGAAACATTACTTTTAAACCCAACCCTCGTATATTGCTCACTGTAGTTTTGGTGGTAATGCTAGGATGACTATGTATTTTATTCATGCATTACTCCTAAATTTAGGGAATAGAGTAGTTAGGTTATTTCACAAACGTGGGATGCTTTAAAAAACTTTCAATCATAGCATTTTGATGTGGTAATGTTATAGTTCAATTGTAAGATAAGATGTAGTATCGGACCTTTCCTCCAGGCAATAACATTTTTGTTTAAAGTCCATGCATCATTAACAAATGATTATCGGGAAAAAGGTCTATCCATGGAGAGATATTGAGAACAAAGTTCAATTTTTTATTTAAAAAATAAACATGAATCAAGTAAATTTAGAGATTTTCTTAAGAACATACAAAACATAATGTTCAGATTATAAGGAACTGACAATTGTTCGAGTAAATAAATACATATTTACTACATCAAACCATAACATTATTGTACACAATTATCAATACTTGGTCCATCCTCCATTATTATTAATGACCTCTCGTAGACCTATTAGAACAGATGCCACGTGATTGTAGCTGACTTGTAGGTTCGTGCGGAAAAGTTTCCACTCTGCCATGGTGTGTTCTAGCAAGTGCCGAGATAATCCACTCCTGTCCAGGCCCAAGCGTTAACACCACATTTGCCCACACATTTTCAATGGGATTTAGGTCACCCCCTTGGTTGGCCAGTTCAGCAGCTCGACATCTCGTTGTTCCTGAAACCACCGTCTGATGATCTTGGCAGTATGAACAAGGCAGTTATCTGTAATATATATGTTAACCGTCCGTCTACGGTCTTGGGTGGTTCGAGGTTGACAGGGTGGTTCTGGTTAGGTGGCACAGCAACAGATTTTCTCACTGTGGGGTAGCTGGTACCGTGCAGGGGATCGCAGTAGTTTCTTTTATACTACACGCCGAATTCTTCTTGTAGTGAATAGGAGGATTCTCTAAAAACTTACTAAATATCTGACGGTTCTCTGATTCTTCTTGAGCGTATCGAGAAATTATTTAGTCTATTTTAGAACTAAGTTCTCTGGAGAAAGAAGGGCCCAAAGAAGACAAAGAAATCTTCTGACTCTTAATTTTACTTCTTCTAAAATACTGCAGGTAATGCTTCAGCCTCTTGGTCAGATCAGAATAATCAGAATGATAATTTTAAAAATTACAAGAGTTTATATACTAATAATTTGGTGGCATCATTTATTTTAATGCTGACCTGTTTTTTTTATTCTCAATAGGCTGATTTTTTATATTTTGCAAAATATTTGAAGATAAAGGTAAATTTTGGCTGTAACAGCATACTGGCAAATAAGCAAGAAATTTAAAGATGAAGTCATATTTTTCTTTAAAACAGTAGCTATACTGACAGATCTGATGTTATCATAATTTGCCGAGTTAAACTAAAAATGAAAATTGAAATATGCATTTTATTATGGATTAAAATTAAACATGCATATGAGCCAAAATTAAATGCTTAAAATTTAAAAGCATGGAGAACAGTTGGAGAACAGCAGAGTGACTAGAGTAAATAGTGAAAAAACAAGCGGGAAATCACGATAATAGAATGAGATTATCTCCGAAAAAAGCTATGCGAAAGAAAAAACAAACACGCGCCACTATCGCACCCTTAAGAAACAAAATAATGAGCTAACTGATGATCTAAAAGAAATATCTGAAATTCTGAGAGTTCAGTATGAATCAGCTTTCAGTGCCCCAAATAGAGACAAAATAGTACCTGACAGAAATATCGTCTTTGAAGAGGAATTAAATGGAAAATGTATAACTGATTTTCAAGTTACCGCAGAAGGTACAGCGAAAGCTATAAGACAAGTAAAATCACATTCAGCTGCAAGCTTGGACAAATGGAATGCCTTGTTGATTAAAAATTGTAAAAACAAGATAGCTCCACCCCTTTATTGGATACGGAGAAGATCCCTGGACACGGGGAAATACCGAGCGTACTAAAAAGAGCGAACATTGTTCCTATATATAAAGGGAGTGATAGATCTTCAGCAAAGAAATACAAACGGGTTTCAATGACATCACATCTCACGAAATATTTAAAGAATATTCAGGGAGAAAAGATATAACTTTTTGAAGACACAGGGAAGACTCAATGAGAACCAACACAGATTCCGATGAGGAAGATCGTGCCTATCACAAATAACAGGGCGCTATAACAATATCAAAGACGTACTTGAGGGCAATGATAACTACGATGTAATATACACTGATTTTTTAAAGACATTCGATAGTTGTGATTATGCATAATAGCACATAAAATGAAATATATGGGAAGAATAGGCAAAGTGGGAAAATGGATCTACAACTTCCTCAGCGAACGTCTACAGGTCGTTAAAATTCCAAGGTATATCATCATCAGAATCGGAAGTACGCAGGTCAGTACCACAAGGAACAGTATAAGCTTCCACTCCCATCCATTATCATGCTGAAGACATAGATAATGAAGTAGACGACAACAGTATAGTAACATCCTTTGCAGACGATACAAAGACCAGCAGAAAAAGAGGCAATGCAGAAGAGGTGGAAGCCCTACAGAGGGACACAAACGGAATATACAAATGGTCAGAAGACAATAACATGAATTTTAACTTCGAGAAATTTCAGCTCTTGAAATATGGAAGAAATGAAGAACTTAAACAGACAGCATACTGTGCCACAGATAGACAGGAAATTCAGAAAAGCATGAAAGCAAAAGATTTAGGGGTAATATGACCGATGATGTAAAATTTAAAACACAGAACAGATAGCGATAAACAAAACAAAAAGATTTACTTGACAGCGACTGAGAACCTTCAAAAGAAGGGACGAGAAGGTAATAATTTCCCCTGCTGAAAACACTGATCATACCAAAACTTGAATACTGCTCAGTCTTGACGGCCACATACAAAAAAAGAAGAAATTAATAAACTAGAATCCAAAGGAATTTCATTGCCAAGATTGATGGCTGCAAAGAACTCAGTACTGGGAAAGAGTATGTAAATTAAGTCTGCATTTGCTGGAAAGAAGCGAGAGATGCACCATAATTTACATATAGAAAATGGTCGAAAAACTGGTACCGAACATCAAACATCCAAACTACACGGGAAAATCCGAAAGGTGGCATGTGTAGTGTTCTCAAACTAAAGACCCGACAAGGGACACCCTCAACATTGAAGGAAAATAGTTTGTATGTAAAGGAACCAAGACATTTTATTCAGCTACCAAAGGACCTCAGGAACGTCACAGAGGTCAAAGTTAACTTGATCTTCGTGTTTCAACGCACCTAACTTTTATCAAGTTTACCAGGTGTGTATATATATATATATATATATATATATATATATATTGTGAACCTTATTTTTTTATGCTATAGAGGTTATTGATGTTTTATGCTAAATACATAAACAAAGATCGGTCCTATTCAAAGGAGTGACATAACGAAGGAGTGACATAACA
Organism: Bathynomus jamesi; assembly: GCA_023014485.1. Lineage (NCBI taxonomy): Eukaryota > Metazoa > Arthropoda > Malacostraca > Isopoda > Cirolanidae > Bathynomus > Bathynomus jamesi. The sequence continues at coordinate 22,138 of JAJOZX010017418.1, read as the reverse complement.
AAGGAGAGACAAATCGGAGATAAGTTGATAAGGTTAGGTTAGGTTAGTTAGGTTAGGTAAGGTTAGGTAGGTTAGGTCAATTATATGTTTATGGTGGGTTAGCTTACCTCTCTTAAATAATTATTGGAATCTACTTGGATTGTCACTCCTTCGTTATGTCACTCCTTCGTTACGGTATTTATGTCACTCCTTTGTTATGTCACTCCTTTGAAATGTCACTCCTTCGATACAGACCCACAAAGATATACTGGTAAAAACTTCACTTTACATTTCCATTACATTTGCGTATACATCCATACATACTTTTCATGCAGTTTCTTTCGTAGATCTGGAATAACCATATTTTCTTAATCTGGAATCTTTAATAGTCAAAAAGGGACATCTTTCGGACACTGTAGTATATTTATTTCATCTACACTAGAGCATTAAGTAAGCCCAGAGGCAGTTCTTTTTTGTAATAAAAAATACAATTATTCAATGTTTTTATTTTTTTTTTTTTTATTTATTTGTTTCTTTGTAATGAAGGAAAATTTCCGAAAATATGCCATTTATTTTTGTATTTCAAAAGCTTAATATACTGTATGACAGACACAAATGGCAATCGTATTTCTGTTGTCAATTTACTTATAAGCGTGGAAAGTTGTAAGTTAGTAGAATGTCAATCAAAATAAAATTTTACTTTTTACCTCTCTGAAATTAAGTTGTTACACTTTCTTACATACACAAATATTGACTTCAGATTGAAAATTAAAATGAGTTTTGTAGTTTGTTTATTAATTTCAGTAACTAAAACACTATTTTTCATTTATTTATTTATTTATTTATTTTTATCCTTTCCTTGATAGTTCTTTAAACTTCTCTTAATGTTCGATGCATTCTTTGACTCTTATCCCTTATCTTTATTAAAACACCAGTAAATAAATGCTGATTTTACAGCTTCCTCAGTGCCAAGTCTTTTTCTTGCTTCAGAGAAATAATTACTAACGGGGCCCAGTGAACGTTTGTAAAGTCTAGGGAGAGCTCGGAAAAAGGACTGAATGGCACGCAAACTTAAGTATTGTAGCGACTGTAATGTAATATAAAATTAAATGATCAGAGCAATGAATATAAATGAATCCATTATATTGTGATTATTTTTTAAATAGAGTAACTTTTATTAATCATCATACTGTTTGCTAAGGTTTAGGAGGCCTTCAAAAATACTGCTTGGTGAAAAGGGGCGGTGGCTTCAAAAAGGTTGGGAATCACTGCTTTAAAATTAATCATGCCAAAAGAAAAAGAAGACTCGTTCAATAGCTGCTGAGTAGGATGTTGTGGTAAACAGTTTAATAGTTACAGAGTTACAAAGACCGTAAGATCCACTCTAGGCTATCCTAAGAAAAAATAGAGAAAATAAAAGAAAATAGAAAAAGCAAATAAAAATAAAGAATACTGAAAACATATATCATACCACTTATAGACGTGTAAAACTTTTACACAAGAATAGTAGCGACAGTAAAGTATAGAATAGACGATATAAGGCTCTCTCCCTTCTCCCCATCCACTGATGACAGGAAATAGCTGTGAAAGAAGATTTATAGGAAAGTAGGAAAAAGTATAGTGAAGAGGATAGCTTCAGAGTTCATTAACACCATGAGTACATTTTTCTCGTGTACCAAGTTACGAATTAGAGGACAATGGAAAATAAAGGATAGCATGAATACTAAACTAGTTTTATTAATCTACACCATGCATTTTTTTAAGGATTTTTTTATTTATTTATTATGTAAAAGACGTCATCATTTCATCGTTGCATCATTTCTCTGTTGCGTGTCAAAGCCATTGTGCAGAGAGACTTGTTTTTAAACAATTTAATATTTTCAGTGCTTTCATCAAGAAAAGTATCCCCCCCTCCCTTTTCTCAAGAAAGATTTATCATACTGTAATATTTAATGCGTCCTTCTCATAGTAATTATTTAGACAAAGGAGCACTAGTCTAGAGCCACCTCCAGGTGTCCAACACCTAATTTAAGAATTTCCCGACAGTGTACATGATACGCGTAATTTTTTTACGGCATTCTATTACACACGATTTAAAACTAAAATTCTAGCTAAGTACCTTCCCTGAAAATGAATGTGTCTATTTGGAGGTTTTGACTCCTGAGAGATCCCATCAATAGAAAGATTAATCACGGAGGAGTCAATACAATGACTACCACCTTAGAAATACAAGAGTTGCGACTTTGGTAGCAATTTCGCTAAACATATATTTAGAAGAGGGAGTAGATTCTGCTTTGAATTAAACAAAGTTTGGGAATGCTGATAAGTAATATTCTTTTGCCCATTCCATTGCAGTATCATACTCTTTAGCATTTAATATTTTTCCTCCGTAAGATGGCTGCAATATGTTTGCAAAATAATGTGCCATAGGCTATTCTAAAGAAATTTTAAAAATACACACCTTTGACAAAGTACAAAAAAAACGAGTCAGACTTTCAAAATTAGTAGTATATTCAAAATTAGAACATAATTTTTTTAGTATTGCTAACAGTTTTTTCAATATCTGACGCTTCTAAAAATTGACCCAGACTATCGTTGAGTCTTGTGCTTTGTTGGTTCTACGTACATCTCTTACTTTATCACTCAACCATAGCAACATCGCACTTCTTATGCCTAACATAAAGATAGTTTTGAGAACATTATAAGACTAAGTGAGTCTTTCCACATCTGCTGAATGCAGTTTTGCTGCAACAATCCGACCAAGTGCAAAGATCAACACATCAAATTCCTGATTTTCTAACTGCAGAAGTCTTTTCATTAGGTTTGAAGTTCCGGTACTTGAAACACCGGGTAATGCACAGGCATCTCTGTACTGTAGTGCAAATGTTGCTAAGTCAAGATCCGGAATAATGAAAGCATGGCATTCATTCAATTGTAAGTCAGTCACTGAGGAATCTAAACTTCTTAAGGGGCTCAACAACTTTAAACGATCAGAATCAAAAGCATATCATACAGTAAAAACCCGTAAAGCGTGTATATAAAGAGAAGTAATAAATCATAGTGAAGTATTAAAATATTTTAGGTACTTTCCTGTTATTCCGGACCCCAGACTTTTTGCCAGATTCGTACGCCACTTGCCAGATTGCCAAATTTCATTGCCAATTTTTTTTTTTAAATATTAAGTAACTAACCAAACCTAACCTAACCTAACCTAACCAGGGGTTGGATTAGGTTAGGTTAGTTACTTAACATTTAAAAAAAAAAATTGGCAATGAAATTTGGCAATCTGGCAAGTGGCGTCCGAATCTGGCAACAAGTCTGGAGTTCGGGATAACAGGAAAGTACCATATTTTATGCCAAATTTTATAAATATTTAGGAAAAAAAATGTACTTTGATATTCTATATGTTATTTTATTAGTTACCTATTTATATCTTTATATTAGTGTACTCCAACTCAATACCTGGCGTCCTGGCGTCAGAATATAGTAGGTTTTGCAAGCACTATCGTAGAAGCCGTACATGCACTGAGAACCGCTATAGTCGGAATTGACTTATCTTCGTCACCGTCGGTTTCATACGATATACCACTGATATCGTACTAGAATTTCTAAAAATCGACTATAACCCGATGGCCTACGATAATTGTTGACTGGGTAGAAACTGTTCAGTAGGCTTTTGAAAAAATAGGCTTTGTGGCCCTGACACGCGGAGGATAAGAATAAAATATATTTTATCGTTCTAAAATAGAAAATAGGTTGATTTAGTTGTCACTACATAATGAAAATGAAAATGAAAATGAAAAGGTTTATTGGCAGACTATAGTCCATATGACAAATATTATTAATACAATGACAGTTCATACACTAAGGATAAAAATATACACAATTGATTAGAAATAATACTGCACTGTCGAAGTTAAGTGGAGCTACAGACAGACGTTTTCGTACCAAGAAGTCCATAGATTAGAGGATAAATGGCAGGACTCATGGATAGCTTGGATGATCGGGTTGGTTGATTTTTTAATTCTTTGCATTAGACTGTGTTGAGCACGTCTTGTTACCTCCGGGAAGCTCGGAACATTGCGGGTAGCAAACATTTGCGAAGCTGAGCATCTCGGGGGTAATTTATGTAAGAGTCTAAAAGACCTGCTGTACAGCAAATTTAGGGTTCTGCCAGAACCTTTTTTATAATTCACCCAGAGTTGCTGACCGTATATATTACTGCAGAAAGTACGAAAGAGTGTCTTTAGCTTCACTTGTACAGAAACGAAAGTTCCTTATGGTCATATTCGCTTTAGCACACAGGCTTCGAGATTGTTTTCTTATATCCGAGTCATCACTCAAGGAGCTGGTAATAGTTTGTCCCAAATACTTAAACTCTTGTACTTCCTCAATTACTTCACCATTCATTTTAAACCTTATATCAGCTGGCTCATTACAGCTTTTAGGATGAAATTGCATAACCTTAGTTTTTGTAACATTAAAAAGAATATCATGTTTCTGCGAATACACTTCGCAGACATTTAGTAGCCGATCCAGACCTTTAACAGAGGGACTTATTAACACCATATCATCGGCATAAACTAAGTTATTTATCCTTGTGTTATCTATACAACATCCTACTGTTGCCTCATTAAGTGAAGCAATTAATCCGTCAATATACATATTAAACAGCATAGGGGAGAGCAAGGAGCCTTGTCTCACCCCGCAAGAGGAGCCAAAATACTCGGATAGTACATTGCCCCACCTAACAGTGAAAGATTGGTGGGAATACCAAAATTTCAATAAATTTAATATGTACATGGGAACCTTCCTGTCTTCTAGTTTTTCAAATAAAATATTGTGGTTCACCCTATCATATGCCTTACTTATATCAAGGAAACAGCTATAAGTGGTTGAATTACTGTCAATGTATTTAGATATTGTTTCTTTAAGTACATAGATACACAGGTCAGTTTAGTGGGACCTTTTAAAGCCAAACTGATAAGAGATGTCCATAGGAAATCATTTAATCGGAGTAACAAGAGTTTTTCTAGTAGTTTCGAGAAGCAGGAAGCGACAGCAATAGGCCTGTAATTATTGCTGGACAGAATGTCTCCATACTTATTTTTGACCAGGGACATAAATATCGTTTTTGAAATGTAGCGAATCTGATGAGTTGATCACACAGTTGATAAAGTTTTCATATTATATATTTTAATGCATTATTTTAAACGTTACAGAAATGTCACACATGTCCATATAGGTTTAATTAATTAACTCTATTTGGACATGTGTGATATTGTCTCTTCTGCAACATTGTCAGTTCCTTCTTCCAAGAGTTTACTCTCTAATTCTTTCCGTATTTGTGTTGTCTCTCCAATATCACACCTTTATTTTTTAATGTATTTAATGTTTCTGCAATGTACTTTAGTTAGTATTTTTAACATATCGTTTGAGATTTGTATCCATTATTTTCCTCGCGATATTCCCATCCAATACATGTCTTTTCCCTCACAGAAACCATCATTGACCAGTTGTTTAAATATGATTGTAAATAATCTGCCATTGCGCTCCGACCCATATTTTGAGGCACAATATTATGATTATTTCTGAAAATGTAATTATCTTAACGATTATGTTCTTTAATATTTACAATTTCAAAATCTTTTGCTAAATATAACAAATGAAATCAACTTTTCTTTTAAGAGTTCTGTTCTATATCTATATATAGAACAGAACTCTTAAAAGAGAAGTTGATTTCATTTGTTATATTTAGCAAAAGATTTTGAAATTGTAAATATTAAAGAACATAATCGTTAAGATAATTACGTTTTCAGAAATAATCATAATATTGTGCCTCAAAACATGGGTTGGAGCGCAATAGCAGATTATTTACAATCATATTTAAACAACTGGCCAATAATGGTTTCAGTGAGTGATGGAGGGAAAAGACATGTATTGGATGGGAATATATATATATATGTTATATGTTATATTATGTTATATGTTATATTATGTTATATTATATTATGTTATATGTTATATTATGTTATATTATTTTATATGTTATATTATGTTATATTATGTTATATGTTATATTATGTTATATTATCTCAAGACTGTTATAGTAATTCCATACAATTGGCGTATTTTGCATACCAAGAAACGTTCCTAAAACGGAAGAAGAGATTAGCGCTTCCAGTTACGCCCCAACTGAAATTAAAATAAATGACTCCGCCTATTCGAAGTGGAACTGCACCCGAGCGGGACAAAGGGTTTAGATTAATTTAATAATTATATTAGTCATTCAGTATTTCCTTTCAAACTGAAGTTACACGCTAAGTGACCTAAGCACCTCGCGTTGGTGAATCCCTTCTACCAAACGGAAGTCCGGCTATAGTGACGTACAACAGAGAGTGACACGGTTGGACTTCCGCTTCTTCTATTATATAAGGAGGGGCTACGCGCCCTTAAATCAGATTTCTGCACGCGGTGGTTATTCGCGGAGTCTCCGGATTGCGGCTGGAAGGCCCAATCGGTACACCAGATTCCGATACGTCAGATTCCGACACCGCGCGATTAATTTCAGAACTTCGGGTTGCGACTGAAAGGCCCAATCTGTAGAGAGGAGAAGCGAATAGACGATATTAGAAAAAGCAATGTTAATCACGAGCCTCCAGTTACGTAGATAATTAATCCGTACAGGGCTCGAGTCGCGTTAAGAAGTCTTGAGATAATTTAGTCAACGGTAGAGAAAGTCCGTGTCTATCGACTCAAATATTTAATATGACTTAGAAGTAAGGTAACTTTGATTTAAAGTCGATCCAATAACGACTTGACACTCGATTAAATTAATTTCAACTGTAGAAGCACTCTTAATTCAAGTAAAGAGAAAAATATCCGTCAACGAGTTTCCTTGTCCCTGAAAGATCGTATAATTCGCATTCTAATTTTAAGAGCCTGGAGAAGCCAGACATCGCGACAACGTCTTGAGGTCATCATCGTCATCGAGAGTACAATATGTTATACTCGAAGCATCAGAAGAGTATAACATTATATGGACCTTTTCCGTTGTACCCCAGCAACAATTTCTAGTGTAGTTTTTCTTGCTGAATTCAATAATATATATTTCATTTTGGAGAAAGTATTTGTGCTTTAATTAGTTATGGTTATAATTATTAATTTTTTCTCTCTTTTGTAGATATTGTTATGGATGATAAATGGAATTTCATAAACATAGTTAAGGAAATAACGTTCTACCCCAGCCTTCTTTAGTTAACCTTATAAGGCTAACTAACGAAAATATCACGACCTAACCTAACCAATCGTCAAGGGCGTACAGTTGATTTAGATAAACAAAGGAACAAGAGACATTGGGGAACATCTAGAAATATGATAGATTCTTATTTATGTGAATTTCTGTGGAGGAGAAGACAAAAAGGAAAGGACATTTTTATTGGAATCTTAAATGCAATTTCTACTTTTCAATAAAATAAACGGACTATAACTCTTTTGTTATTAATTTCTCCAAAATAAGATATATATTATTAAAAAAAAGCAAGTAAAACTACAGTAGAAAATAATATGTAATTTCATTTTTTGTTGCTGGGGTAGAACGGAAAAGAAAGAGCCCATTATATACAGGGCGTCCCAAAAAAATGTACACACACTTTAACAGCTGATAGCTCAATTGATGTTTCTTTCTTTCCAAGTTAAACCCATTAGAATTAATAATGGCAGTCAGACTAAGCTTTGAACAAAGGAAATTCATTCTAAAATGCTACTAGAAGTGTGAAAACGCAGTTGAAGTGCAAAGACAGTTTAGGAGGGAGTTTCAAACAGATCCACCAACGCGACTTACCATCACTCGAATTAGAGATAAGTTTGAAGCCGATGGAACTGTTCAGAATGTCCACAAGAAGCGTTCCGGAAGACCACGGACATCGACAAGCCCCACAAAGCAAGAAAGAGTACTGGAAACGTATCACCAAAGTCCAAGAAAATCTGTGCGGCAAGCGAGTCGTGAGGTAGGAATTTCAGAATCGTCTGTCCAACGCATTTTGAAGGGCTGTCAATGGAAAAGTTACATTCCAAGATTAGTCCATGCTATTAATGAAAATGATCCGGACCGAAGAGTGGAGTATTGCGAGTGGTACTTGGCACGATGTGGATGTGGATTGGACGAAGGGGTTTCGCGTTCACCAGACCTCACACCACTAGACTTTTTTTTATGGGGATACTTAAAAGACAAAGTCTACGCTATAAAACCTGCAACAGTCGCTGAATTGAGAGCAGCCATTGAACGAGAATGCACACAAATACCAAACGAAATGTTTCGTGATGTTTGCGATTCCATTGCTTCGCGTTATCAGCAGTGCCTGGACCAGAACGGACGTCAGTTTGAAAACAGGCGTTGACAAAACAATTAAATAATGTCTGTAGATTCTATTACATTTTGAAAATGAAATGTATTTTAATAAACACTGCCTTTATAATTATTTAAAGTGTGTATACATTTTTTTGGGACGCCCTGTATATATATATATATATAAGTAAACAACCACAGGGAAAAGGAAAAAGAAACGCGAAATCCGAGCGCTTTCGTGATATATTCACATCTTCAGGGACAAGAAAGAAATAGACAGAATTTACCAAGTAAATGAGTTAAATACACAAGCGAAAAAAATTCCCCAATCGGCAACTCAATTTAAAAAACAATAAAACAAGCTAAAGATTTTTTCCCAATAGATAACTTAATATAAAGGCTACTAAATTATTGAATACATAAAAACTATAAATGAAATTAGACAATTAACATGTACAGAAAACAAAAATTATTATAACAGTTATTAGAAACAGTATTTAATTAAAACAGGCAATTAAGTTGCAAGAATCTAAGGAAACAAAAGATATGGTGCAATCGTCGTCACGTGCTCTTTCCAGAATATTTCGAATATCTAAAAACAATCTAATAAAAATTTTAAATAGCTAACCTGTTCAAAAGTCGAATAAAGTATGAAGTACATAAAGACTATATAAAAGAAATAATACAATTAAAATGTACACATAAAAATGTTAACAATTATTAAAATAATATTTATTTATTAAAGCAAACAATTAAGTGGCAAGAATGCGGTCAAAATAATACAGCACCTTTCTAACAATGTACGAGTCTAATTTATAAAGCCCAGGGCTAATATTAAGAACAAAATCAGCATTATTCTTGATCACACTCGATTCAAGTATATTTCTACTAACAATAGATTTACTAAAACTTAATTTGGAGGCATTTTTCCAGTCAATGGGATGATTAGTATCTCTTACGTGAATGAAAATGGCGTTAGATTCCTGGCCGGTTCTTATACTGTATTTATGCTGCTTAATACGTAACTCAAACGTCTTTCCAGTTTAACCAATGTAAAATTTATTACATATTGTGCATAGAATTTTAAATACACAACCCTGTTCACTTAAAGGGGAGTTTTTAATCACTGAATTCTTAATTACTTCTAAATTTCTGAACGCGATATTTACATTAAAAGTCCTCAGCAGTTTCGGTAGATCAAGGAAATTTTCTCTAAATGGTAACACTAAGACATGTTTTGTGGTATAAGGAGTCTTGTCTTTTACCTCGTAGAAGGTTTTCTTTGCCATTTTTAAAGATTTATCTATGCAGTTCTTTGGATATTTTAAATTAAACGCAATTTTATATATTTTACTAATTTCATCATCAATGAACTCTGGGCTACAAATTCGTAAGCATCTTAGGAACAAAGTAGAAAAAACGGTTCGTTTTACGTTAATGTGGTGAGCCGAATAATAATGTATATAGGAACAATTATTAGTGGGTTTTTTGTAAATATTGTACTTAAACGTTTTTCCATACCTATATATTAAAACATCTAAAAATGGGATCGATGAATCTTTTTTTTTTCAACTGTAAAATTGATAGGGAGTTAAATTATTAAGCTTGGGTAAGAATTCATTGAGATTTAAAGTTTCTGGCCAAAGACAAAGTACATCATCTACATATCTAAACCATGGAACGTAATTTGACAGAATCTTCCTTAATAATTTACTTTCAAAAAACTCCATATATAAGTTACTTAAAATGGGAGAGAGGGGGTTTCCCATAGCCATACCAAATTTCCGCCTAAAATATTCATTATTAAACACAAATTTCGAGTCTACTATGCACAGCTTAATTAATTCTATAATTGTAGTCACAGGTAATGGCAAATTATGCTTAACCAATTCTTCCGAAAGAAAAAACTAATAGATCCTCCACCGGGACTCTTGTAAATAAAGAGGTAACATCAAAGCTTGCCAATCTAAAATTGTAATTGACACTGATACTATTTAATTTTTCTTCAAGGTCTACATTATTATTTATTTGTGATTGTGAAATTGTGCCTAGGAAAGGATTAAGGATGGATACAAGCCATTTGGACAGCTTATATGAGATAGATCGTATAGAGCTGAGCTAACAATAGGCCTTGCAAGATTATTTGGCTTATGAGTTTTAATCAGATCATACATACAGGGTAATGACGGCGAAGTACACAAAAACTGTTTAAGTAATATTTCTTTACCCTTCAAAAGTTGCTTAATTTTCTTGTTAAATGCACTGTTCACTGTTTCAAGGGGATTGTTCCTTAATTTCACGTAATTTCACTCATAAGCCAAATAATCCTGCAAGGCCTATTGTTAGCTCTATAGGATCTATCTCATATAGCTGTCCAAATGGCTTGTATCCATCCTTAATCCTTTCCTGGGCACAATTTCACAATCACACATAAATAATAATGTAGACCTTGTAGAAAAATTAAATAGTATCAGTGTCAATTACAATTTTAGATTGGTAAGCTTTGATGTTACCTCTTTATTTACAAGTCCCGGTGGAGGATCTATAGTTTTTCTTTCGGAAGAATTGGTTAAGCATTACCCCTCTCTCCCATTTTAAGTAACTTATATATGGAGTTTTTGAAAGTAAATTATTAAGGAAGATTCTGCCAAATTACGTTCCGTGGTTTAGATATGTAGATGATGTTCTTTGTTTTTGGCCAGAAACTTTAAATCTCAATGAATTCTTACCCAAGCTTAATAATTTAACTCCCTCTATCAATTTTACAGTTGAAATAGAAAAAGACTCATCGATCCCATTTTTAGATGTTTTAATATATAGGTGTGGAAAAAAGTTTAGGTACAATATTTACAGAAAACCCACTAATAATTGTTCCTATATACATTATTATTCAGTTCACCACATTAACGTAAAACGAACCGTTTTTTCTACTTTGTTCCTAAGATGCTTACGAATTTGTAGCCCAGAGTTCATTGATGATGAAATTAGTAAAATATATAAAATTGCGTTTAATTTAAAATATCCAAAGAACTGCATAGATAAATCTTTAAAAATGGCAAAGAAAACCTTCTACGAGGTAAAAGACAAGACTCCTTATACCACAAAACATGTCTTAGTGTTACCATTTAGAGAAAATTTCCTTCATCTGCCGAAACTGCTGTGGACTTTTAACGTAAATATCGCGTTCAGAAATTTAGATGTAATTAAGAATTCATTGATTAAAAACTCCCCTTTAAGTGAACAGGGTTCTGTATATAAAATTCCATGCATAATATGTAATAAATTTTACATTGGTTAAACTGGCAAGACGTTTGAGTTACTTATTAAGCAGCATAAATAGAGTATAAGAAGCGGCCAGGAATCTAACGCCATTTACATTCACGTAAGAGATACTAATGATCTCATTGACTGGAAAAATGTCTCCAAATTAAGTTTTAGTAAATCTATTGTTAGTAGAAATATACTTGAATCGAGTGTGATCAAGAATAATGCTGATTTTGTTCTTAATATTAGCCCTGGGCTTTATAAATTAGACTCGTACATTGTTAGAAAGGTGCTGTATTATTTTGACCGCATTCTTGCCACTTAATTGTTTGCTTTAATTAAATAAATATTATTTTAATAATTGTTAACATTTTTATGTGTACATTTTAATTGTATTATTTCTTTTATATAGTCTTTATGTACTTCATAGTTTATTAGACTTTTGAACAGGTTATCTATTTAAAAACTTTTTAGATTGTTTTTAGATATTCGAAATATTCTGGAAGGAGCACGTGACGACGATTGCACCATGTCTTGTTTTCTTAGATTCTTGCCACTTAATTGCCTGTTTTAATTAAATACTATTTCTAATAACTGTTATAATAATTTTTGTTTTCTGTACATGTTAATTGTCTAATTTCATTTATAGTTTTTATGTATTCAATAATTTAGTAGCCTTTAGATTAAGTTATCCATTGGGAAAAAATCTTTAGCTTGTTTTATTGTTTTTTAAATTGAGTTGCCGATTGGGGAATTTTTCGCTTGTGTATTTAACTCCTTTACTTGGTAAATTCTGTCTATTTCTTTCTTGTCTCTGAAGATGTGAATATATCACGAAAGCGCTCGGATTTCGTGTTTCTTTTTGCTTTTCCCTGTGGTTGTTTGCTTATTAAAAAGCTCACGTGTTGTTCTGTGATTTTACTGCATATATATATATATATATATATATATATATATATATATATATATATATATAATTTGCTGCATTGTCATTTACAACGAATTTACATTTAAACTTTTGCTCACATTTCTGTATGGCATTTTTAGCAACTTCTTCGGCGATATGCGAATGCCCAGTTGTATCACTAGCATCAAGAAGGTAGACATCAGAGCTCAATTTCGGATGTAATTAAAGCACAGACGAGTACAATGGGCTCATTTCCAACTTTTTGTCCAACCATCGAGACTCATAATACAGACAGAGGTACCCTGCAGATTGGTAACTCATTTTTCAGTTTTACTTTTCAAGTACTTTGTCATCCATTTTTCGGCTATACTGTATCTTTCCTATTCGGTAACATAACATAACCTAGCCTAACCTATGCTAACAAAGGCCCGGGAGGGGAATCACGGACCCTGGTGCTACTTTTGACTCCGGGCCCATTTACCCCCGACCACCTCGTTCTCTATTTCCAAGCCCTGTGTAATAATATTAGTATCCTGTATTGCTGGAAATTTTAATGGTAATTCCATACAGAGTGTTTCCCTTCTTCTGTTGGTAATCTAAAAATTATATGCTTTTGTTCTTATTTTAATTTTAATACCATTATTTAGGAGGAAATATATTAATTTAAAATACACATTATAAAAGAGATACATAAAAATCAGTGAAGCAGGGATCATGTTTTGTTGTTTAACAAACCACTGCATTGATTTTTTCAATCACGTTCTTATTGTACGAGTTTAATATATATATATATATATATATATATATATATATATATATGGGATTGAACTCAGAATGGTTCCCTGAGCACGGTCTGTGTGTATCATATATATATATATATATTTTTTTTTTTTTTTTCAAACACGCCATTTTGCTGTTAATAACAAGATGATCTTAATGTTAATATTAACCCTTTAAAGCCTACTGGGTCGGATACGTACAGTTTCAAATACACGCATTTAGACTTAACCCTACAAAAAAGTTCGGCGTTAATGGGTTAATAATGAACTTTATTGGCAGGATATAAATCCCATAAAATAGTACAATATTCTTGATGGTAATAAACGATAAGATAAGAGTAAATCAAACAATAATAAATTTAAAATCTAAAATTTATGACTAAAAGAGAAACAAAAATAAGACACTGAAACAAGTAATAATATAAACTACCCACTGCTAACACTACAAAAAGAAATAAAAATAAGAAGTACACGTAGTAACAATACCAATATATACTGTACAGTGTATACCTCGTTGCTGTTCCGTGTGTTGGTCTCTCTTCACAGAAGGTCAAGCTGGTGGCCCCGCCTCTAGGTCTGACTTGGTGGAGGAGCGAGTTGCTTTCTTGCGCTCTCCACCGCACATAGCCAGATACAACCGGCTCATCTGGTACCGTCATGAGCCAGGCATCTAGTCTTCTCTTGAAGACTTCAACTTTGACCCCTGTAACGTTTCTGAGGTTCTTTGGAAGCTGGTTAAAAAGTTTTGGCCCCCTGACAACCAAGACACTTTCCTTCAGTGTTGAAGAGGTCCCTTATCGGGCCTTTAATTTGGGAACACTACACATTCTGCCTTTCCTATTTTCCAGTGTTGTTTGAATGGTAATTGGGTTTAGTTTGAGGGTTGGTATCAGTTTTTCGATCATTTTCGATATGTAGATTATGGTGTACCTCTCTCTTCTTCTTTCCAGGGAGTGCAGATTTAGTTTACGTAGTCTTTCCCAGTAGTTGAGCTCTTTCCATCCATCAATCTTTGGTGTGCAACGTCTCTGAGTTTCTTCTAGTTTATTAGTTTCTTCCTTTTTGTACGGGGACGTCAAAACTGAGTAGTATTCAAGTTTTGGTAAAATCACTGTTTTTAGGAGGGAAATCATTACTGTCCAGTCCCTTCTTTTGAACGTTCTTATTACCTGTCCCGCGACTCTTTTTGTTTTATTTATCGTTATTTGATTTTGTGTTTCGAATTTCGCATCGTCGGTCATTATTACCCAAAGATCGATGGCTTTCGTGCTTCTCTGAATTTCCCGTCTATCTGGAGCATAATATGCAGTCTGTTTAAGTTCCTCTTTTCTACCACATCTCAAGAGCTGAAATTTCTCGGTGTTAAATGTCATGTTGTCTTCTGACCATTTGTATATTTTGTTCGTGTCCCTCTGCGAGGCCTCCACTTCATTTATATCGCTGATTTTTCTGCTGATCTTTGTATCGTCTGCAAAGGATGTTACTGTACGTTGCTGTTTACTCCGCTGGCTATGTCTGTTAGCATGATTATGAACAGGGTGGGACCAGTACTGTACTTTGTGGTAGTGAGCTGCGTACTTCCGATTCTGATGATGATATACCTTCAATTTTGACGACATGTAGACATTCTCTGAGGAAGTTGTAGATCCATTTTCCCACTTTGCCTGTTATTCCCATATGTTTAATTTTATGTACTATTATACCGTGATCACATTTGTCGGAAGCTTTAGCAAAATCTGTGTATATGACTTCGTAGTTGTCATTGCCTTCAAGTGCATCTAGGATATTGTTGTAGTCTTCTATCAGTTGTGATAGGCATGATCTACCTGATCGGAATCCGTGCTGATTTTCATTGAATCTTTGCAGTGTCTCTAAGAAATCATAAATTTTCTCTCTAACTATTCTTTCAAATACTTTGGTGAGGTGGGACGACAATGACACTGGTCTATAGTTCTTTGCTTGAGATCTGTCCCCTCCCTTACATATAGGTACAGTGTTTGCTCTTTTCAAGATGCTCGGTATTTCCCCAGTGTCTAGGGATCTTCTCCATATCCAGTATAAAGGTGTTGCTAGTTCATTTTTACAGTTTTTAATCAATAATGCGTTCCAATTGTCCGGACCTATGCTAGGTATCGCTTTATCACTTTTTGGGGTACTGAAAACTGATTCATACTGGGCTCTCAATATTTCAGATATTTCTTTTGGATCGTCGGTTAGTTCATTATTTCTCTTCGTTAAGGACCCAATAGCGGCGCGCATTTTTGTTTTCCTTTTCGCATAGCTATAGAAGTATTTTGGATTTTCCTTCATTGCTTCTACCGCCTTTTCCTCTTCTTTCTCTGAATGGTTCTTAATCAGGGCTTGTATTTCCCTATCGATACCCTTCAGTTTTTCTTGTATTACTTTCCTGCCATTATCTCCGCAGTTGGCTAACTTCGCCTCCACTCTCTTTCTTGTGGGGAATATTCTGTTTTGCCTCTCTAGCCAGCTCCTCTTTCCTTTGGGTTGTGATTTCGGAGCATATTTTTCTAAAATTCTCAGGGCTTTTTCTTCCAAGGTCGTTAGCATTTCTTCAGTTGTTTTATTCTCTAAAACTGTTCTCCACTCTATTTGGGCCATGTGCGATCTGATTGCTTCCCAATTATAGTCTTAGAGTTTAAGTTAAAGGCCCCAAATTTGCTGCTTTCTTCAATATCTACAGATCTACAGAAGCTAAGGCTAACAAAGACCCTAAGATCCACTCTAAGGCTAGCCCGAGAGAAAGGAAAGAGTAGGGGGTTAAGAGAAGAGAAGAGAATAAGGGGTTAAGTAAGGAGCAATACCTATCACTCGTGGGTTAACATTCATTCAGAAAAAGAGGAAAAGTGTCTCACCATCATCATCCGCCGGCCACTGCCGACAAGTCAGAAAAATAGTCGGAGAGAATAGGAGAGGGGTGAAAGATGAAAAGAAGTAAAATAAGAACGCTTACAAACCATGCAAACACAGTCTTAACTCACTGTCATACCATGCAAACTACAAACATGCAAGAAAAGAGTTAGAGACATGCAAAGTAAGGAGGATAAGAAAAAAAAAAAAAAAAAGTAGGTAAAGTTAAACAAAAAGTGGGTTAGTTTACGCTATGAGCTACATCTACATTCGTGTTAGTCTAATTTTTTTTTTTTTTTTTTTTTTAAATAATTTTATTGCTGGCATCACACGCTGGCATGTCACAAGCTGGCATTCATCGTCAACAGACTCATCCCCGAGCACCACCACCAGAGCTTCTGTTACTAACTTTGTTGTTATTTAAATTAAACAACGTTAATACCTTTAAAATGTCTGTCAAGACGGTTCTTAAACATATTAACGCTGGTAGAATGAACGACTGACGCGGGAAGATTATTCCATTTATCAATTACTTTAAACGTAAAGAAGTTTTTAGCGATATTAGTAATGAAACGTCTGCCACGCAACTTGAATCCGTTATTGCGAGTATTACTATTATCGAAAGTGAACAATTTGTCAAAATTCACGTTATCAATATGTGTATTGTCTTTTAATGTTGTCGTCATATCTGTTGATATCTGAATTAAGTTGTGGTCTGAGATAATGGTTGGGGTTATTTTTATATCAGCAGTCAAGTTCGTGTTATTCGTGAATACCAGATCTAGGCAGTTATTTTTTCTGGTATTTTCTGTTATCTCCTGTGTCAGCATAAACTCATTTGTGAGAGCCATCAACATTTTTGCTTGCTCCTGGTCTTCTCTTGTGCCCCCCTTGTTCTGGTATATATAGAGGGTGTCCCAAAAAAACTATATACTCTTTGTAGCATCATATATTTTATAATTTAAAAAAAAACAAACAATATATTGTTATAGCAATTGCCAATGAAAGGTAAATTAGTAATCTAAGTGATCAAAATGTTATAGCGAGTTGTTTGCATATAAAATTTAATTAACTACGCCAAGTGCTCAAAATGTTCTCCGGCGGCATGAATGCACTTTTGAATGCGTCGACTAACTGATTCGCAGACAAGGACTAATGTGGATGCTGTGATGGTCCCGCACTTTTCCCTAATTGCATCCTTAAGGTGTTCGAGTGTTGCAGGTCTTGTACCATAAACTGCATCCTTCAGGTAGCCCCACAAGTAAAAATCAAGTGGAGTCAAGTCCGGTGAACGTGGAGGATACTCAACGCTTCCTCTTCGTCCTATCCAACGGTTAGGCAACGTTTCATCGAGGTACCTTCTGACATCACAATGATAATGAGGGGGGGCTCCATCTTGTTGAAAGTAAAAGTCGTCGTTTCCAAACAACTTCCGAACTGCAGGTATAATTTCTGTCCGCAGCATGTCGAGATATGCGGCACCGGTAACTCTCCCATTAAAGAAAAATGGTTCAACCAAACCCCTGGATGATAAACCACACCATGCTGTTAATCCTGGTAAATTAACATGTTTATCCACATAAACGTGTGGATTATCAAGTGACCAGTACCTGCAGTTGTATCGATTTACTGTGCCATTCAGCTTGAAGGTAGCTTCATCAGACCACACGATTTTGTTGGCAAACTGTACGTCTTCGGCTTCGACTGACTGAAACCATTCACAAAATTCGAGTCTGCGATCAGGGTCATCTTCAGTAATGGCGTGTAACAGACTTGGAATGTAGCTTTTCCATTTTGCCGACTTTAAAATCCGGTGAACACCTGATTTGCTGATTCCGGTCTCACGGGCGCATTGCCTACTGATTTCTGTGGTGATCGATTAAATTTTTGCAACACTAAAACGGAGTTTTCATCACTCGCACTTGATTTGCGTCGTCCAGATCTTCGCTTGTGCATATCTTGAGCAGATCCCTCTGCCTCAAACTTGTCACGGATGCTTGTAATGGCGAGACGTGTCGGTGGCTTTGTACCAAATTCCCGGATCCATTGCCGCTGGACTTCGGACACATTCTCAAATTTCCAATACCATTTCAGAACGCTTTTTCGTTGCTCCAGTGTCAAACGTTTACGCAACATGGGTTCTTTTGCTGAACTGAATAAAGTTGAATGCTGTAGAGTTTGTATCGTGGAATGAGTGCGTAGGCTAAGTCCGAAGCAAGCTAGTGAGTGACTAGACTACGTTCGGTCCATTGGCTTCGCCATTACAAGGCCTTTGATAAAACAAGGCCAGGCTTAGTCGACGCATTCAAAAGTGCATTCATGCCGCCGGAGAACATTTTGAGCACTTGGCGTAGTTAATTAAATTTTATATGCAAACAACTCGCTATAACATTTTGATCACTTAGATTACTAATTTACCTTTCATTGGCAATTGCTATAACAATATATTGTTTGGTTTTTTTATAAATTATAAAATATATGATGCTATAAAGAGCATATAGTTTTTTGGGACACCCTGTGTATGTATATATATATATATATATATATATATATATATATATATTCCTATCCACCTTTTTGTATTTTATAAATGGGAAGTTAAAGTCTCCGCAGATCATTATATTGGGGGATGGAGGGTTTATGGCCTTTATTAGCTTTCTGATATCATCAATGGCCTCCGAGAATTTTTCAGTTGGGGTGTTTGGAGGTCTATAGCTAACTATCAATATCACGTTTAGTTTTTCTATTTTCACTGCTAAGAGTTCCACAAACCTGTTTGAGTTACTTATTATCGTCTCTTTCGATGACCTTCATGTACATATATAGCGCAGCCACCTTTTCGTCTCGATGTTCTGTCCGCTCTTAGTAAGTTGAACCCCTTTATATTTATCTTTTTCTTATCAATACAATGTTCGCAGTTTTCACAATTTCCTTGGCAATCCTTAAGATGAGTTTCTGTAAGGCATACGATGTCCGCCTTTGTTTCGTCCATAAATCCTTTCAGGTCGGAAACTTTGTTGAGTGATTGGTTTGGCCTTATTCCTTGAATATTAGCCAGGACAATATTTATGTTCTTTGTTTTTCGATGCTCCTTGTGCATTTTAAGTTCGTTTTCCTTCGGTCTCGCTTGTTTTATTGCCCTATGGTCTTACAAGAGAGATCTGTTTCCGCCTACCTGTTCTGGTAGTTTCTTGCTTGGAAGCGGTTTGGCTTGAGGGTTTCCAGCTGTGTCACCTGCATGCGATGGATGACATTTAGCAGCCGTATCGTGTGTGCGATGATGTTAAAATTTTTTTTTTCGTTTATTGTGTTCCTATTGTTATTGTTATTCCTATTGTCATTTAAACTTTGTCCTTTGTCCTTTGGGTTCGTCGGGAGATGTTGATAGTAGCATTTTTCCCGTATTTGCAGGTTCCACATTTTGCGTATGTTCTGCAGATATCTGAGTGGTATTTATTTTTTTAATTTATTTTATTATTATTAATAAAGGTTATTCTATCTATCTATCTATCTATAAGTCTGGAACCATAGGGTAAAATAAGTAATTAATGTTTTTCCGTTTATGCAAGTGCCCATGATGTCTTTGAGTAAGGAAGAACGCATCCAGGTAATTCTGCTCGTAGGAAATCGGAGTCAGAGGGAGGTCGATGAGGAATTTAACAGATTGCATCCGGACCTCGCGCCGATAACACACAGCTGTGTCGGCAAACTTGTAGCAAAGTTCAGGGAAACGGGATCCATTGGAGATAAACCACGCAGTGGGCCTCCGAGGACATCCACCGACGATGACACAGCCGCTACCATCCTCGCTCCTTTCACAAAGTCCCCAAAAGTCTCTTCGGCGGTTGTCCGCTGAGACAGGAGTGTCGAAAAGCAGCATCCACCGCATTTTTGAAGCACACAAATGGCATCCTTACAAACTTCAAATCCTGCAGAAATTAAGCGAAGATGATCCAGACCACGGATGGAATTTTGTGAATGGGCTACGGACAATGTGCTCAAAATGCCAATTTCCCGTCCACCATTCTGTTCAGTGATGAGGCTGTTTTTTACCCAAATGGTGAGGTGAATCGACAGAACACCCGCTACTGGTCGCAAGACAACCCTCGCTGGTTTACTGCTTCAAAGGAACAAGGTGTCGCTCGTGTGATGGCATGGTGTGGCATTTGGAAA
Organism: Bathynomus jamesi; assembly: GCA_023014485.1. Classification (NCBI taxonomy): domain Eukaryota; kingdom Metazoa; phylum Arthropoda; class Malacostraca; order Isopoda; family Cirolanidae; genus Bathynomus; species Bathynomus jamesi. The sequence continues at coordinate 1,821 of JAJOZX010017418.1, read as the reverse complement.
GACCGTATCATTGGCCCCTTCTTTTTTGATAACACTGTCACCAGTGGCGGCTCGTCGGTAGGCACTGCGGAACTGCAGCACCCCTAAATTTTTTTATTTGCAATTGAAATAATCAAGAACAATATAAGGATGAGCTCACTGAATAACTTTTTCAATAACTTTTGAAACTTTTATTCATTGCTCAATGCTCATCCTTTTATTTCAGTAATTATTTCAACCCATTCTTAGAGACAGCACCCCTAGAATTTTTAGTCACGAGCCGCCACTGACTGTCACAGGAAACGCCTACTTGCGTATGCTCAACGAGGGAGCATTCCCCAGTGTCTTGAACACAGATGGGATTTCCCAACATGGTTCCAGCAGGATGGTGCTCCTGCCCATTACAGCATCCGGGTAAGAGAGTGGCTGCACCGACAATTCCCTGGTCATGGGATAGGACGTCGAGGGCCTGTGGAGTGGCCGGCGAGGAGCCCCGATCTCACCCCGTTGGATTTTTATCTCTGGGGTCACTTGAAGGCGTTGGTCTACGCGGAGAAAATTCAGAGTGTTGCACATTTGCGGGAGCGCATCATCGACGCATGTAACACCATCACTCCTGATACCATTCGCCGTGTGTTTGTTGACTGGATATCTCGTCTGCATTCGCGTATCAATAATAATTTTGGACACATTGAACACGTTCTATGAATAAGAGCCGTTTTTATTGCCGTTTTTATCATTTTGCCCTATGGTTCCAGACTTATCGGACACCCTGTAGAAGAAATTGCATATTGGGGGATGTTCATATATACATTGTCCTCTTTTAAATCTGCAATTATCTTTTATATAATATTTGCATATAAATCCTTCCCCATATTTACTCGTGGCCTTTGTTGTTTGTTCCTTATTGGGGGACAGTTTCACTCCGTTTTCTTGATTGCCCTCCTATATATATATATATATATATATATATATATATAATATATACAGCGTGTCCCAAAGAAATGTATACCCACTTTGTTCGATAATACCAGCTATGAGGATAATAAATATATTACTGTTTATATGTTTTTTAATAAAGAATTTTCTGCTGAATCTAAATATGTAATTATTTTTATTAAAAATTGAAGAACAAAAACGTTACAGATGTTTAAATTAGAATTATTATTTTCGAGACTTCATGTGCGATATTTTCTAATATTTTTTTTTATGGCCTGGCCTGCCTTTTAACCGACTGTTTTGAGATACTTATGTTTAGTGCCTAGCTTAGCCTAGCCATTTCGTTGAGTTCTAATTAGGCAAGACTACAGTTTTGCTCTAACCTTATCTAACATCTTATAACTCTGCGACGTTTGTTCTTTTCTAACGACAATTTGAACATCTTATATAAAGTGTCATTTAACCATGGAATTTGTAAATTTTTTGAATTAACTAATAATTACAACATTTATGCTTCAATATCAACACTAAACACAAGTATCTCAAAACAGTCGGTTAAAATATTAGAAAATATCGCACATGAAGTCTCGAAAATAATAATTCTAATTTAAACATCTGTAACGTTTTTGTTTTTCAATTTTTAATAAAAATAATTAGATATTTAGATTCAGGAGAAAATTCTTTATTAAAAAACATAAAAAGTAATATATTTATTATCCTCATAGCTGGTATTATCCTACAAAGTGGGTATACATTTCTTTGGGACACGCTGTATATATATATATATATAATTATATATATGTATATTATATATATATATATATATATGTAATATATTATGTATATATATATATATATGTATATATATATATATATATATGTATATATTATATATATATATAT